>JAMKCH010001963.1:0-42016 GCA_023653785.1 Ophioderma brevispina
ATGTATATTGCAAAATACGACGCATATTAAACCGTTGTTTTTCAATGTACGTAAAATAGATCACTATGTGAAAAGCTTGTTTACGAAATAACGATGGAAATACGTCAAAATAGGTCTGTATGTGAAATCGTTTATTTTGGGATCGGCAAAATACGACGCTATATCAAACACGTGTAAATGAATGGAGATTTTAAAATACGACAGTATGTGAAATGCGGATATCATGATTTTGAGGAAAATGACAAAAATCTGTAATTATAAACTAATTAATTCGGCATCCTCACATTTTGAAACTTTGTGGATGGCAAGAACTTGATGAATTAAGTAGGCGGAATTTCGCAAAAACCTCAAAAATGTGAAATACGACAGTATGTGATGCGGGCGACGATATGTAACAAAACTGTTTGAACGTGTAGTTTTTACTGTACATTTGGGTACACTTCATACATATCACTAGCTAACTCCATGGGGAATTGCAAACTGTAAGATATTTGATAAGTCACTCAAATCGACAACTTCAATGACTTTTCTCAGGTCCAATTTCACAAAGTTCAATGATTTTGTATTTTTTTCTTAACCAATTTTTGTTTTTTTTTTCATATTTAACAAAGTGCGCAAATTTAGCATTTTTAATAAAGGAACAGATGTGGATTTTACAAGGGAAATGTAGCCACAATAACACCTTAAAAATATATCACATTAAAAATTAAAAAAAAAAAAAAAAAAAAATAAGTAGGCGGAATTTCGCAAAAACCTCAAAAATGTGAAATACGACAGTATGTGATGCGGGCGACGATATGTAACAAAACTGTTTGAACGTGTAGTTTTTACTGTACATTTGGGTACACTTCATACATATCACTAGCTAACTCCATGGGGAATTGCAAACTGTAAGATATTTGATAAGTCACTCAAATCGACAACTTCAATGACTTTTCTCAGGTCCAATTTCACAAAGTTCAATGATTTTGTATTTTTTTCCTAACCAATTTTTGTTTTTTTTCATATTTAACACCTCTTATGTACACAAAGGCAGCATTTTATAATACCTGCCACATGTTTTGATCGAGATCTCGATCACTTGAGCACAGTAAGTGTTAAAGACACTATCAGTGATTTGAAAAATATTTGAAATTTGCAGGAATAGCTTCAAAGTGAAGGATAAGTCTGTAGAAATCTCATAAGTTACCCTTTCCAGCTGTAGAATTGACAGAAAAGGAAGAAAACGTCAGTGTTCCAAGATACGATTCTCCATTCAATTACGTGTTGTAGTAAGTGTCCGTTCGGACAGTAATGACTAAAATTTCTGATTCTGTCCTTATTAGGTTGTTTTTGGTCTTATCATTTGCAGGGTATGTTAGGATACCTGTACTTGTTACATACATGCAAAAATCTGATTTTTGATGATTTTTTTGATTTGCTGATTTAGCAAATCACTGATAGTGTCTTTAACAAAGTGCGCAAATTTAGCATTTTTAATAAAGGAACAGATGTGGATTTTACAAGGGAAATGTAGCCACAATAACACCTTAAAAATATATCACATTAAAATTACAAATGAAATAATGTTTACAGGCTGTGTCCTGTTATGCAACGGGATCGATTTTCTCTAAACAAGACACTTTATGCTTTAGCAACCGGAAGATAGCCCAGGAGCTAGCAGACATTTGTAACACATCTCAAGTACAAAAGGTTTGAGTGATTAAAAATGTTGACAGACTGACAGGGACCCCTGAAACAGGATTCTTAAGTGCCGCAAATGGTGCCTTAAGGAGAGAGGGCCAAGACAAAGTTTGCACAGGGGTCAATTTTTTAAATTGATCAAATCGTGTTGAAAAGTATACCACGTTATTTGTCTGTTTGTAAAGACAAACAGTATCTGTCTCATTGATGATAACATGAGCACCGATGTTCAAAATTCATAAAATTGTGCAGCAACACTGAGCGGTGTTAAATCCTAAATCGAAAATCGGACTTCTTTAAGTTCGTCCCATAAATCTTTCCCTGCTGTCCTGGAGGCGTCCCTTGGATTTAATGCACATAGCAATATTTTGTTCTGCCTGGCGAATGCCAAATGTTATAAAAATAATTTCAACACCAGAAACTAACACCTACAAGCTTGACACCTACTTGGTGTTAAAATGTTAACACCCCAGTTTTTGCAGTGTAGGGGGTGGGGAGAGGTGGTGGTGGTGTGTGTTGGGGGATTGTGTGTGTTGTGTTTTTTCGGTATAGTTCTTGGTGCTCTATGTGAGATATCAGTTTAATAAGATTTGTAAAATTAATTTTTTTTGTTAGTTTATGCATTTTATTTTTTTTCTGGGAAGGACCTCACGTGCCGCATGCGAGCTCTTCGCGGCTGCAAATGGCCCGCGCCCCACAGGTTGGACACCCCTGAGATAGACAGAGTCAACACATTGTCATCACAATAGCTCTGCATACTACGTATGAGCTAAAATTAAGAAATGGATCCAAAGATTCTATATGAATATACATATTTCAGTTTTAAAGGGGCATTTTGTGATCCACAACTTCATCCCCTTTCAGACTTACCCAAAAAAGTTGAGATTTTATATCATCTGAACCATTAGCATTAGTTAGCCTTTGGTTGTATCTGTAAGAAATTTGCAATTTTGTATTTTCTGTCTGTAAACCGACAAGAATTACAGCACAGTGGCCTATGGGACCATGGGAAACAAGCAATTGCTCATAATACAAAACCGCAACATCGGAATCAACTAAATTTTTGTGGAGCTTTTCTCAAGGATATCTAGTAAACCATGAATAAAACAGAAGATGCTGGAATCACAAAATGCACCTTTGATCAAAATGTGTGTACTTTTGAAGTGTTAATTGAAAAAATGTCAAAAACACACTTTTTTTGCCCAAAATTGGGATTTTATCACCCTTTTAGCTAATAAATTCACAGAAAGTAATATATGATATATTTGGCTCAATAGAATTCAATTCTCCCTTTCATTTGATACATAAGTTGTTCTCCTGGGATGTATAATAAAGGTTTTATTACAGAAATGTGATTTTGAGGTGTTTTCTTCAAAAAAACAGGACTGAAATAGTAAAAGTGAATTTTTCACCCACAATGCATGCAAGACTTTGATTTTTGTATTCAACAGAAAATTTTGGGCAAGTATAATCCTGTCAATCTTCTGACCTCCGACAGGGCAATAAAACCTTTGTAGCTCAGGACCTATTTATAGGCATTATATGATGTAATCTGAGAAAACCCGCCACATGTCGCACAGGACAGTTTTGAAAAAATAAAGAAAATAGCTTAAAATCTGTTATATTGTACTTTATTTTTTGTCGGATAGTATAAGGCGTAACTTTTTGATGTGTGTATCAAAGGAGAAAGAAGTAACAGTTATTTCAAACTCTGCAGTGATAGTAAAAACTCAAAATATAAATTTCCCACCATGTGGCAGGTTTTCCCAGATCGCATCACATAGACTACATTTTGGACAATGGTTCAGATGACTGAAAAAATTCAACTTTTTATAGGTAAAGTCAGAGGGGCTATGGATCATAAAGTGTCCTTTTCTACTTTCTGCATACAGACACTCCCAATTTCTTATGTCCATGCTTTACATAAAAATTTTGTGCCTGCAGTTGGTATCATTTACTGATGCACACCCCACAAACAAACCAATTTAACACTGATGAAACACGTTGTTATACTAGCTAACTCACAGAGCACTGCATCACTGCAGCAATTTAATTGTATTCTGCACAGCTGTTTGACCCCATGCAAATTTTTAGAGCAATTTTGAGCAATGGCGACAACAATTTTGACAACTGATATAAGTAGGGACATGCAACAGCTATTACCTCCGCAAAAATCAGAAAAATCCATTGTCAACCTTTATAGGTTGTAATTTGTATGTTATAGTGCCCTCTATATGCCTATTTCCCATAGAAAGATGTGTAAAACTAGAATTTTATAATGAAAATAATATTTTGCCCGCAATACCAATTTCATCAAATCTACAAGGATTAGTTAGTGGAATTAATACTCCAAACTAGTTGTCAAAAGTGTGTCGCCATTGATATTTTTTGTTTTTTCCCATTATTGTCATAAGACAAGAGAACTTTTAAACAGCTGTTCTGAACCGGGGTGTCACTATAACTTGATTACCTGTTACTCTGGCTTATTAACAGCTTGTATTCCTAGTCAAAATGTGGTCAACTCGTAGCGTTTACACATGGATGTCATCCCAACAAAGCCATTTTATAATGCTTCTGCGATCACGCGTTGCATGAACACCATCTATGTCTTGCTTAATATAAACTCAGTCGAGACATTCTATGTGTTGAGGTTTTTTGTTTGTTTTTTTTCAAATATCTTAGAAATATGGTTTAAAGGCAGAATTGATTGCCGTCCTTGAGGGTGGGTGACCCGTCTATGGTCCCGATTTTCCATACGATGTTTTAAAAAAAAAAGCCCCTATCTCCATACATCAGAGATTACAATTTATGAGCTGATTATAATTTGACTTTACATTTGTCTGGCCATTTGGGTGGTAGAAGGTAAAAAGGTACTAAATGGCCCATAGGACAGTGCATGTTAATTATGTGGTCAACTACATTTGCATACCATCCCTGCCAAAGTCCAAATCTTACAGAAGTGATACAACACCACGTCATGCACCACGGGGGCCTGGGTGCTACGTAGGGCCCTGATTGGGCCCAGGGCCACACCTTAGGGCCCCTTAAGGGCACCAGATTTGAAAAATTGAAATAAATTCTACGTTTACAAAAAAATTAAAAATCTACTATATAGTAAGATTTTTCTGTTTAGTAGGGTTCAAAATTAAATTCCCTTCTCGAAGTTGGGGAAGAAGGTTTTCAAGGTGTTTCTTTGTACTTTTCAAGGGGCTAACAAGATTTTTGGGTCCAACCTCTGGGAAATTGGGGAACTCTCGCTAGAGGGCGTTTTCAAAATTGCCGCCCAAATTTGCCAGAAAATGGTATATTAAGCTAGAAACTGCTATCTGAGAATCCAAATGAAATCAATTTTGGGGTATTTCTGTGAATGCCCTCTCTATTATATAATGATATTTAAATAATTAGGATTTATGATATGTACCTTTAGAAGGGCGCTTTTTCAAAATGGCCGCCCAAATTCCAGAAAATTGCATATTAAAAGGGCTAAAAACAGCATCTCGAGGCCAAATGAAATCACATTTCAGTGTTTTCTTAATTAGTTTCATTGTATTATGCTCTTCCAATAATTAGAAATTATTATATACCACCCGTGGAGGGGCGCTTTTTCAAAATGGCTGCCAAAATTTCTGTATAATAGCCTTTTTGGGACCGTTACAATTAATTATTAATGGATCCAATTATAACTCGATGTGAAGATTTTGAAGGTATTTGTTTACTTTTCCCACGAATGCTGAACAAGTTATTTTGGTCCAGCCTCTGGGAAATGTGAGGACTCTCGCGCGAGGGCGTTTTCAAAATGGCCGCCAAATGTCCAGAAAATTGAAGTATTAGAGCTAAAAAAAACAGCCATCTAAGAGTCCCAACGAATCAAATTTTCGGTGTTTTCTTTTCTTAAGCTAAATTATTGTTTAATTCTATTCCACAATTAAATTTCTGATAAGTACCCACTAGAGGGCGCTTTTTCAAAATGGCTGCCTAAAATGCCATATAAGAGTCTTTGGGCTTTTTCAATTATATCAAATTCAAATAAAATCAAATTGAAGATTTGAAAGATGTTTTTTTATATCTTCAAGGATGCTGAACAGATTTTTTATGTCCAACATCTGGAAATGTAGATAACTCTCAAAATGGCCGCCCAAAAATTCCAGAAATAAAAGCTAAAAACAGCTATATACGAGTGGTAAAAAAGTGATATCAATTAATTATTTTTTGGCAAATGGAGGTTCTAATCATAATGCAGATGTTTGAAAAGTTTGTTTATTTTTCAAGGATGCTGAACAAGATTGTTTTTTGGGTCCACCCTCTGAGAAATGTGGCGGAAATCTCTCGATTAATGGATTTTCAAAATGGCCGCCAAAAGTTTTTTTTTTTTTTTTTTTTTAATATTAATAACTAATCTGAGACTCAAATGCCATCATTTTGGGGTTGTTTCTAAGGGGTTTTTTTGGGTTATGACACAAAAATGTAAAACTGATAATTTTTTGTCATATAATGAAGTTAAAATGGTACTCTAAGTGTTTTTAGGCTTAACTACTTATTACTACTGTCAGAATTTGAAACCAATGAAAGAAAATAGTCACGGTGCACCGGGGTTGGCCAGTAACGGCGAGCATACTGGAATCTATTTTGCTAGCTTGGATTAAGAAAGAACACTCTCACCGCAAAAGCTCTGTAGCTCACTCCAAAAACACAACCAATCAAAACACACGAAAAAGTAACAATTAAGCATGCGATCAAGATGAAACAAATGAGGAAATGTTTGTGACTAACAGGTTTAACATCTTGTGAATGAACTAAATAACGTTCCATAACCCAAGCGTTTGTGGACGAAAAGGCGGGAGATCCCAAACAGTTTTCGATTCTACTATTGTGCCAAAATTGGAAAAATAATTGGACTGTCATTTTTGTGTCACAAGGCCCTTCCTTTCATATAATCCCTCCATTTTAGTTCAATCTCAAGAACAACATTAGAGCAACATCTTGTCCACATTTAAAGTCTGTATCCCTTACTTTGTCCCGAAATCGTGTTTTAAGTGCTGAGAACTTGCAAAATCGAAATGTTCAAAAACGGCAGCCAAAGTTCAGATAGTTTCTTAAGCCTTTGCTCAATTCATGTTAAATAATTGATTAATTATTGCACATATTATTTTAATTTTTGCAAGTTTTTTTTTAAAAAATCTTAAACATTAAAATAAACATTTATGAAAGGTTTTGATAATTTTTTATTACAAATACAACAATTTGTTCAGAAATTCTCCAAGAATGTGTTCAAATGACTCATAAAACCATAAAAAATACATAGAATTAAAAATAAAGAAAAACAAAGAAATGTTCTGCGTTTTCTCGCATGTCGTTTGACTACAAACTGTCATAACTAGTGAACCGAATGTCCGATTTGAGTAAACTTTAAGCAATGAAAGCTATATTTCAAGCTAAAACCTTTTAAAATGATAACACAATTTGCCAAATAATACCCTGTATAACCCAAAAACTCCCTTAATTCTAGTATGATAAATGCCATGCCCTAGAGGGCCTTTTCAAAATTCCAGAAATGACATATTAAAGATAAAAACAGTCATCTAAGATTCAAATGAAAATAATTTTTGGGTGTCTTATTGGATAATTGTTTTTCCGATATTCTAGCAATTGAATGATGATAATACCCCAGAGGTTTTTTTTTTCAAAATGATGGCAACCAAAATTCCATATCATAAGCTTTTTTTTGGGGGGGCGTTATCAAGGCATTATTGACAAATACAAGTTAAAATCAGTGAAGATGTTTGAAGGTTATTCGTGTATATTTTAAGGATGCTCAGATTTTTAGGTCGAACTCGTAAAATGTGGGAAATCTCGCAAGAGGGCATTTTTCAAAAGGCCACCAAAATACAGGGAAATGGCTTATTAAGCTAAATATAGCCATCTAAGAGTAAAATGCTATCAATTTTGAGGTATTCTAATTATATTTTATTGTGAGCTATGTTCGAAATGGCTATAAAGTTTAATATAAATGGCTTTTACTTTCAGAATTTAAATATATATATATAGTACCATTATATAATGAAATGGGTTATCACCCTTAATACAATTTGGATTTCGGACCCTAATTGAAGGGGATACATTTTCTATAGATGCCTCTTTCAGCGATGATTGTAAAATATTTCATAATTCTATTATTACCCACAATCTACAAGTAAAGTATTTAAAATCTGAATGTAAAAACAACCCTTTATTAGACATTTGAACCATTTTGAAAAGGCGCCCTCTAGGCACATTATCATAAATCCTTGTCCAGGATGATTGAAATAGCAGTACACAATAAATAGCATTAAGAAACACCTAAAAATGATTTCTTTTTGATTCTCAGATTCTCAGATGTTAAATACTTTAATATATGGTTTTTGGAAGTTTTGACAGCCATTTTTAAAACGCCCCTGTAGAGATTTCCCCAAATTTCTCAGAGGTTCGACCAAACAAATCTTGTTCGCAACCTTGAAAATATAAAAAAATACTTTCAAAATCTGCACTTTGATTTATTTTTATATAAATTAATGGATATCATTTTGTACTCTTAGATTGCTGTTTTTAGCTTTAATATGTCATTTTGGAATTTAACAGCCATTTTGAGAGGTTATCACTTCCCAAAACGTGGACCTACAAAATCTTGTATCAGCATCCTTGAAAATATAAAAAATTTTTTTTTAAGATCTTTAAAATCTTCACTTTGACTTATATTGAATTTGATAATTTAATGAAAAACAGACCCCAAAACGCTATTTTATGGAATTTTGGCAGCCATTTTGAAAAAGCGCACTCTAGGGTACTATTCATAAAACTATATGGAAAGCATAATACAATACTAGCATTAAGAAACACCAAATTGATTTCATGGACTCTTAGCTGGTGTTTATAGCTTTAATATGCAATTTTCTGGAACTTTGGCGGCATTTTGAAAAACGCCCTCTAGGGAGAGTTCCCCACATTTCCAGAGGTTGAACAAAAATAATCTGGTTCAGCATCTTGAAAAATGTACAATACCTTCAAACATCTTCACATTGATTTATAATTGTATGCATTAATAATTAATGATAAAAAAAAAAAAAAAAAAAAAAAAAAAAAAAAAAAAAAAAAAAAAAAAAAAAAAAATAAAAAATTTTTTGTAAAAAATTAAAAAAAAAAAAAAAGAAAAAAAAAAAAAAAAAAAAAAACAAAAAATCGGTCACAAAAAGGCTATTTATAAAGAATTTGGCGCCATTTTGAAAAGCGCCCTCTCGGGTACGTATCATAATTTCTATTATTGGAATGCATAATCAATAACTAGGCATAAGAAAACACCGAAATTTGATTTCATTTTGGAATCTTAGATGGCAGTTTTTATGCCTTAAATGCAATTTTCTGGAATTTTGGCCGGCATTTGAAACAAGCGCCCTCCTAAGGTACCTATCATAAAATCCTAATGATTTTAAATATACTTATTATAATAGGAGCATTCAGGAAATACCAAAATTGATTTCATTGGGATTAGATAGACGTTTTGCTAGCTTAAATATACCCTTTCTAGAATTTTGGCGGCCATTTTGGAAAAACGCACCTCTAGCGAGATTTCCCCACATTTCCAGAGTGGAACCGAAAATAATCTTGTTCAGCATCTGAAATTAAAACAAATACCTTCAAAATCTTCACATTAATTATAATTGTCATTAATAATAATGCTAACGGTCCCAAAAAGGCTATTCTACAGAATTTTGGCAGCATTTGAAAAAGCACCCTCTACGTGTACTTATCGTAAATTCTAATTATTGGATAGCATTACACAATAATTAGCATTCAGAAATACCCCAAAATTGATTCATATTAACTATTAGATAGCTGTTTTTTAGCTTTAATATGCTATTTTCTGGAATTGGGCTGCCATTTTGAAAACGCCCTCTATCGAGAGTTCCCCACATTTCCCAGAGGTTTACCCCAAAAATCTTGTTCAGCACCCTGAAATACAAGAAAACACCTTCAAACCTTCTTCCCAAACTTCTAGAATGGGACTTTAATTTTGAACCCTTACTATGTGTCAAATCATTGGAACGCTAAGTACAAATAGATTAATTCTTACTAGTTGGCAGATGCATTTGCATGTTTTTGTTCATAACATCAAATAAAACATTTCCTAGGCCTTAAACTTCACTGGGGCAAAGATAAATTTATGAACTATCTTCTCATACCAATTTCAATTTTGGATTATGGGGTTGTTTGTTTTAATCGGTCACCCACCTTTAACACCTACAAACTCCTATTTACAAGGGACATAATGTCATGAAAATATTCATACATCATGAAATGGAACCATTCTGAAATCACAAGTTTGAAAACAACTTGGATGTTTTCATTTTGTCAAAACAGCAAGAGTTTGTGGCAGTTCATGCAATTCCTGCCATGGAAAATCAAGGTGTTGACATCCTTACAAGAATTTACAGTTATCTTGGCATAGGTTTTGTGACACAATTCAAAAGCTTCAACCTGGGGATTCAAAAATTGTACTTGCAGGCTTGCAGTAAGATACTGATCTGGCAAGTGAAAGCTGGATTAATCCAGGATTAGCACAGTATACAAAACATGGTCTGTGAGCTGAGGACTGCATGCTTTTTAAGTTTGATAAATGCTGGCAATAATGTCAACATCCTTGGCTAGATGGAGCTTACGAATACACATTAGTTACTTTTCATTTTACAAAAGGTAAACACCCAAATTGCTTTCAAATTTGTGGACGTGATTTCAGTAACAGTCCATTTCTTTTGTCCGAATATTTTTCATGCCATTACGTCCCTTTAAGGAGACCTCTATTATCTTCTGTCTCTATCTCTCTGTCTATCTCTATACCCTCCTATCCCCCATCCCGCCCAATTTCTCTACTTCTGTCTCCCTTATAATCCCTGCTTCGATCTCTGTAATCACTCTGTCCATCTCTGTCTCTCTCATAATCACGACCTCTAGCCCTTCCATTCCTGTCTCTCGGGTTGTGACCATCGTATCTGTTCCTTTCATCTCTGTCTTTTCAATGTCAACGTCGTTCTGCTTCACCTCTCTCTTTCTCTTTGGACCAAGTCTAACTTTCTTCTTTGGTAATCCTTACCCCTGCCACTATTGGAAGGATTGGATCTCTGGAATATTTGTAGCTTCTATAGTCGTCACGCCCTCCTCCATCATCTGACACAGTGTGTCTTTCAATTTTCACAGCCACAGAGTCCATGGTTTCCTTTTTGACTTTATCATGGACTTTTCTTTCTCTCTCTTTGAGACAGGTTCACTGTCAATGTCTGAAGTAGCCGATGATTTTTCTTTCTTTTTCAACTCTTCTTCCTTCTTTTCTTTCTTTCCTTTTTTCTTAACTTTTCTTACTGCAGAATCTGAGGAACATAAAAGGGACACAAACATTATTATAATGAGTTTTTTGATGTTATAGTACTTTTCTCTGTGATCAGTGGCAAGTCAAAACTAGCAAAATTTCATTCTGAAATTTCTCCAATCAGAAGTTGGTCCCCTAATCAGAAGTTGGTTCCCAATCAGAAGTTGGTTCCCAATCAGAAGTTGGTCCCCCAATCAGAAGTTGGTTCCCAATCAGAAGTCGGTTCCCCCATTCAGAAGTCGGTTCCCCCATTCAGAAGTCGGTTCCCCCATTCAGAAGTCGGTTCCCCCATTCAGAAGTCGGTTCCCCCATTCAGAAGTCGGTTCCCCCATTCAGAAGTCGGTTCCCCCATTCAGAAGTCGGTTCCCCCATTCAGAAGTCGGTTCCCCCATTCAGAAGTCGGTTCCCCCATTCAGAAGTCGGTTCCCCCATTCAGAAGTCGGTTCCCCCATTCAGAAGTCGGTTCCCCCATTCAGAAGTCGGTTCCCCCATTCAGAAGTCGGTTCCCCCATTCAGAAGTCGGTTCCCCCATTCAGAAGTCGGTTCCCCCATTCAGAAGTCGGTTCCCCCATTCAGAAGTCGGTTCCCCCATTCAGAAGTCGGTTCCCCCATTCAGAAGTCGGTTCCCCCATTCAGAAGTCGGTTCCCCCATTCAGAAGTCGGTTCCCCCATTCAGAAGTCGGTTCCCCCATTCAGAAGTCGGTTCCCCCATTCAGAAGTCGGTTCCCCCATTCAGAAGTCGGTTCCCCCATTCAGAAGTCGGTTCCCCCATTCAGAAGTCGGTTCCCCCATTCAGAAGTCGGTTCCCCCATTCAGAAGTCGGTTCCCCCATTCAGAAGTCGGTTCCCCCATTCAGAAGTCGGTTCCCCCATTCAGAAGTCGGTTCCCCCATTCAGAAGTCGGTTCCCCCATTCAGAAGTCGGTTCCCCCATTCAGAAGTCGGTTCCCCCATTCAGAAGTCGGTTCCCCCATTCAGAAGTCGGTTCCCCCATTCAGAAGTCGGTTCCCCCATTCAGAAGTCGGTTCCCCCATTCAGAAGTCGGTTCCCCCAATTGGAAGTCGGTTCCCCCTAATCGGAGGTTGATTCTCTACTCAGAAGTCACTGCCCCATTCAGAAATGATTTCCCCCATTCAGAAGTCGGTTCCCCCATTCAGAAGTCGGTTCCCCCATTCAGAAGTCGGTTCCCCCAATTGGAAGTCGGTTCCCCCTAATCGGAGGTTGATTCGCTAATCAAGAAGTCACTTGCCCATTCAGAAATTGATTCCACATTCAGAAGTCGGTTCCCCCATTCAGAAGTCGGTTCCCCCATTCAGAAGTCGGTTCCCCCATTCAGAAGTTCGGTTCCCCCATTCAGAAGTCGGTTTTTCCCCCATTCAGAAGTCGGTTCCCCCAATTGGAAAATACAAATACAATAAAAAATTGCATCTAATTTGAAGCTTCAAACATTTAATTGAATTGCCTGACCTTCCTAATTTTTTTTCCTTTGAGGGCAACACAACATATTTTGGCCTAAATCAAATAGACTCACCTTTATATTTGTGCTTCATAACTGGTTCATCGTCTTCATTTTCTGATGGTGATGGAGAAGGAGTCCTGGGTGCACATCCATCCTGTCGCAACTTCTTGGTCACTTCATCATCATTCTCATCTTCTTTGGGTTTTCGATAATCTTGGACGTGGTCCACTCTAATGGTTCTGCCGAGTAGCTAATGGAGATTGGCGAAATAAGATTATTATAAAGAATGCATGCAAATGCATTGGGAATGTTTCAAAGTGGGACTGGGTCATGTCCAGTGATATACTCAACAACAAAAATTAGTTCCCTGTCTAATACTGTTTGGGATTTACTCAAATTTTTTAACACAAATTTTGTATTTTAAAGGTGCTTGTTCAGATCATTTTGGAACACCCCCATCGGCTTACCCGAAAGTAGTGCTAATTTTGATGCCATCATTTTCTCATTAACATCCAGAAATTTGCCTCCAAATCCTTTCCTTTTCAAAGATACAGACAAAAAATGTTGTTTTAATGGTTAACTATCAATATTAGCACAGTAGTGAATGGGGCGTTGGAACATACATTATCGCTTCTACCACGCATCAAAACCACAAGTTTAACTTGGTGTTAAGTGTATGTAAATACCAGGCCCTCCATATTGATTACAGAACGGAACAAGCACCTTTAAAAAAATTATGTAGAGATTGTTATCATAATATGTGAGGTCAAATTGCTAACAATCGGACACGATAGCTCAATCAGGTAGAGCCGCTCCTCCAATGCTGCTCACCCATCGCGTATGGCGTTGCGTGTCGGCCTGTGAGATTCACATTCTTGTAATTTCCCCTGGACAAGAAATTCACGCTTGGTTGTCCTCGCTTTCCCACGCATATTTGGGCAGCTGGTCCCCGGCTGCGATGTTATCTCGATTATGTTTGCTGATAAGGAAAGCGCTGATCCCAATCTACTGCATCCCTTGAAATTATGCGAATCCCGTAAATGAATGCTAAAATGGTTTATGTATGTTGGCCAGCAGGATCATCGGCCATTGTGTGAAAGCGCTTAGAGAGGCCAATAGCATAAGGGCGCTCTAATAAATCTCTGCTATTATTATTAAATTTCTTGAAAAGTCCTGCAAAACAAAAACATTCATATAGTATTATGTGTGTGTCAGCCACACACAATATGTTGTCTACCTTCATGCCCCCCCCAATGACTTCAAGAAACACGTTGCACATACTTTTACTCAAATTGAATATGTGTTTGTTGAAACTGTTCGAAGGCCTTGGCATGGAATTATCGTAGTCCCGCAGAAAAAAGGATCATCACCCTTTTTCAGCAAGTACCAAGTAAATTTATGACTGTTCCGATTCAAATGTAAATGCTTACAAAAGAGCAACTTTTATTTCCTGCATATTAATTCATGAGCTGAACAATCTTTTAAGCTCCCTCTTATGTCCAACAGTGACAACCGATATGCTGATTTGTTGGCATCTGTCTGCCGAAATAACATGATATCATGCTTTTTCAGCACTCAATTTATGCCAAAATCGGCATCAATATCAAGTTTCCCCGTATACTAGGAGCTATTTGGTATCTGTGCTTGCGCATCAGCCTTGTACAACAGGGGTGTCCAACCTTTTTGATGCAGGGGCCGCACTGGTTGGATCCACAACTATTGCGGGTCGCACTGGTTGAATTCACAACTATTGCAGGCCGCACACAAGTAATCAGGCCTCCTAAGTTTGGTTTATGAACGTGTCTAACCTATAGTAAAACCAGAGATGCAGTTTGTGTTTAAATTAAACAAAATTTTTTGTTGAACCTTTTTAAGCAAATTTGGAACAAAAATGGGCTTCATTTTGAGGAAATTGGACTAATTTTCCCACAATTTTTAGAAAATGTTTGTTTCAGATTGATGAATTTGAATTAATTTTCCAACAATGTTAAAAAGTTCGGTTTCAGAATGAGGAAATTGAACTAATTCAAAGGATATCTTTTTTAAAATCTATTATGACATTCATGCATTTTAATTTTTCTGGGAAGTACCTCGCAGGCTGCACGCACGCTCTTAGCGGGCCACAAATGGCCCGCGGGTCGCAGGTTGGACACACCCCTGTTGTACAATATATATAAGTAGGATTTTTATTCGGGCTTACACGTGGGATGTTTCGTGAGGTGATACTGCCGACCCTAACCCTAAACTCACAAGTGTTGCCTGCTTTTGTGATCCACCTTTCCTTCACTCTATTTTAAAACTAAAACTTGCCCTCAGATGGCCTTTGACCTTTGCAAGTGAGCTTTGACATTGTTATCATATGAAGGTTCCTGTGATGCATATATATGGCCCAAGTTTGGTTGCAAATGGACTTCAGATTATGCAACTTTTATATTTGCCCGCCCATTTATATCTTAATAATATGACATTTGACTTGGTTGGAATGTGATCCTGGACATCATTATCATATAAAGGTTCCCAAGCGGCATCTATGACCCAAGTTCTGTAGCAATTGGAGTGTTACTTCTCTAATGAGACCAATTTGATGTTTTCAGCCATTTTTATAACTTAACTTGCATATGACCTTTGCTTTGGTATGTGACCCTTGACCTCATCATATGAAGGTTCCCAAGTGGCATCTATGACCCAAGTTGTGTAGCAATTGGACTTTTACTTCTCAAATGATAAACTTTTTCCGAAACTTTAACCTTTGAAAACACGGCCAGACAGGCACACAGAGACACAGGCACACGGTCAGACAGAATTGAGGAATGGTTTGTGCCTTCTGGTTGAGGAATGGTTGGTGCCTCGCCTCATAAGCATAAGGTTGTGGGTTCAAGCCCCACTGTCGCCAATGTGTTGTGCACTAGGGCAAGGCACTTTACCTCGCTTACCTCTCTTCACCCAGGAGTATAAATGGGTACCAGCATATGCTGGGAATTAAAAACAGACTCGCTGTGTGGGAGGAGTGGCAAACCCCCCACAGCAACATTATATGAGGGAGTCTGGCCCAAACGCCAATGACAGAGAGATGGGCACTCCGCCTGCGGGCGCACCATTTGCATTTTTTTGCCTGCAAATCCTTGCAGGCAGCACAAAAATCAAACTAATGACCAAAGTATCAGAAAATGAGTTCATCATCAGTGAAACAAACATATTTCAATGATGTTGCAACTATTATGCAACTCTTTCTGTTTAAGTTTCAGAAGATTTACTGTCACCTGCAAAGGATGAAGGTTTTCCATGGTTTATTCCCACATGTCTAAATCATGAGCCATATTAAGTTAAACAGAACAAAATTACTTTTGAACAAATTTTTAAGATCTATTGAAAATACATTAAAAATCTAATATTATTCCTTGTAGAAAACAACTGCTACTTGCAAAATTGATTCCCTATCATACTGTAAACAGTATATCTGGCATGCATTTTGCTTTGGTTGAAATGCATTCAGTGGTAAATAAAATACATTCGCCTTTAGCTGAATTTCAGTCCACCCTAACTGAGAGAAATGCATTTAACTATTGTTAAAAAATATTCACTTTAGGCTGATAAGCATTCACATTTGGCCGATAACATTTACATTGGGCTTAGCATTCAATTTTGGCTGATAAGTATTCCAATTTGTCTTAGCATTCATATTTGGTTAAGCATTTACATAAGGCTGAAAAGCAGCTATAAGCATTCACATATGGCTGAGAAGCATTCCAATTTATCTGCTAAGCATTTACATTTGGCTAAGCATTCACATATGGCTGATAAGCATTCACATATGGCTGATAAGCATTCACATGGGCTGATAAGCATTCACATATGGCTGATAAGCATTCACAATGAGCTGATAAGCATCACACATAACTGTGATAAGCAATCAATTTAGCTAATAAACATTCACCTTGGCCTATATGCCTCCATATTTCAAAAGAAATTTTTTGACTATCACAAAAAAAAGCCCAATACACACCTTGATACCATTCAAATTATCAACTGCTAGAATTGTGCTTCTTTGATCCTCATAAGCTATGAAGCAGTAGCCTTTGGATTTCCCACTTTTCTTGTCCCTCACAAGGTTGATATTGACTATCTCACCATACCTGAATAAACAAAGATTAAAAAACAACATTGTGAACTAGTACCAGTGAGGCAAATCGAGGTGCAAGGTTAGTCTTAAAGGGCCACAATGGCATGTTTACATTCGGGAAAAAACAGTAAAAACAGCAAGAGGCGGTGGCAATCAGTGGCAATTCCTGCCACGGAAAATCAATGTGGTGACATCTCTGCCAGATTTTACAGTGCATCTAGCATGTTTTGTGACACAATTCAAAATCATTCAGACCAGGATTCTGACATTGTACTTCAGGCTTGTTATTAAGATAATGATCTGACAAGTGAAAGGTGAATTAGCCTGGATTAGCACATATACAACAGCAATGGTCTGTAAGCTGATGACTGCATACTTTTCAAGTTTGATCAAATGCTGGCAGTAATGTCAGCATCCTTGGTTGAGAAGTGAAGCTTACAAGGAAAATAATATTAGTTCCTTTTCCCTTTTTTACAAAATATAAACACACAAATTATTTTTAAATTTGTGGAAGTGATTTCAGTAAGAGTCCATTTCATTATATCTGAATATTTTTTTATGCCATTGTGACCCTTTAAGATCCTCCCCTCCCATATTTTCAGTACTTCCCATACTATCATGAAAGAAGGGGATAAAATTGTTCAGGATTTCATGAGTATAACAAACAAGGTGGTTGTTGAACCACTAGTGTTGCCTGCAGTCTTGATTCGCTCTCTGCACAAGTTGACCTCTAATGACCTTTGACCTTGGTAGAGAATAACCGATGACCGGTATTTTTGAAATCGGGCCGATTATGACTGTATCGGTATCTGATCGGTATCGGCAAAATTCTCATTTTTTACCGGTTTTCTATACCGGAATCGGAATGAAGCGATTTTAAAATTTTAAAATCTGTAATCGGTATAACAGATATGGGTCATCGGTTAGACACTAGACCTTGGTATGTGACCTTTAGCTGGGTCTCGTATCTACTGGTTTCTTCTTTTTTTCTTTTCTGTCTCATCTGGATTACTGTAACCTTCTATTTAATGTTTTTTTCATAAGGGTCACTCGATCATTGCAAATTAAATGCTGCAAAACAAATGTGCTCAGTTGACATTTACCAAAAGCTCTGATCCTGTCATTTCACTCCTTTATTTATGAGTTGCCAAATGGTTGCCTATTGAGGGTCGTATATGATTTTAAGACTCTTCTCAATTGTATAAGCACTGAATGGGCTTTGTCCCCCTTACATCAGCGACTGTCACATGGGGATAGAGCCCATCCTGGCTCAGTTACCACCACTCTGGTCATTGCAAAATTGAAATACCGTTTTGTTTTTTCTAATAAATTCCCTGCTCTAATAAAGAAACCACACTAATTTTTGGATTAAAACAATTCAAGAAAATGAGTTAAGCCTTACCCAAATCACATGATTAATGACCGGGACTGTGTTTTACATCAGTATCATAATCGCTGTTGTAATTAATCAATGCTTTCTGCTTATGATCCGTACTTAATGGTAACTGGCTGCCCAAGCCCCTTAGAACTAAAACTTACGCCACGGAAAAATGCACTTTCTCATTGATTTTACCAGGCAACCCTCATTATTAAAATGATCCTTAGATAATTAGATACCAAGAAAGAAATATCAGGGCATGTATCTAGTTGTTCAGAAAGTTTACCGTAGCAAAGATCGGGCAGAGTGTTTTTTGCCCAGAGATTTCCAAACTGGCTTCCAAAATAGCGTGGGCTATAGCATGTTTGTTCGTAGTTGCTATGACGAGTGTGACACAGGAGGTCATAGGTGCCAAAGTGGGAGAGGGGGAATTAATTGGTGGAAGGTAGGGAGAATTCTTTCCAGCCTCGTCCCAATACAAGAAGGTGAGATTCTATTTCATCTGAACCGTTCGGGATAAGAATTGTATGTGTGCCAATCTGACGTGCAAATATGATCGGTCTGCAAACAGACAGAATTTACTGTACAGTGGTCTTTGGGGCAAGGTGATACGAACATTTGCTCATAACATCAAAACGCAGATCAGAATCAACTGAATTTTGGGAAATAAGCTTTTCTCAAAGATATCTAGCGAAAACAGGAACAAAACAGAAGGGGTTAGACTCACAAAATGACACCCTTTAATTAGTACGGCGAGGAAACTTTTGACATTGGTAGGGCAAAAACAGCATCTGCCTGGCCTCGTTCGTTTTTGTATTATTGGTAATCAGCGAAAAAATAAGATGTGTAAGGTGTGATTTTTGAGGGATTTTTGACTTTCCATTTTTGACTGTAACAATGACCCCCTTTGAAAAATGCAACCTCCCCCGGGGCGGCCATTGGGATTATTCGGAACAAACGGGATTATGCAAGTCTTGACCACAAACCATTTGACATGTTATCACCCCAACTAAATGCTGCCAGCATAATGAAAATCACCAGTCAACGGACCTCAATGCCAGCTACCATAGTACCATACTTATTTACAGGACAACCCCTGCCGCATAAAACCAACAAAAACTTACTGAGAAAAGACGCAAATGATGTCACCTTCCGTTCAAATAATCATAGGGTATAGACCAACATAACTAAGAGTATGCACGTCACTGGATTGATCGGTGGCCATGAAGACTGCTGCTTATCCCCAATTCTGCTTCCCTCTCATTGGCTTGTTGATATTCTCCATTGGTTAGTGGGCTCCAAATTTAGAGGAATATAATATTGATGTTAAATCATAAAAATTGGCAGTTTTTTGTTCTCTATCTGAAAATGAGATTTGGATATTGAAGGATTAAATGAATTTCAGGACGACAATCAGAACTAGAATTTGGCGGTCCTCGGTTCGCGCTCGCTATATGCAAAGAATAGCGTGGGCCGTCAACCTATTTCAACTCGACATCACATGACCTTGGACCGTGGCATGTGGACCTTTGATTCATTCACCATATGAGGGATCCAATGTTGCACCTATGACAAGAGTTGGTTTCCAATTGACAATTCAACTTTTCAATTGAGGTGATTAGGAATAAAAAAACATTTTCGTGACACGCACAAAAACTTTTAAGAGACATGTTTCTGTAACCAACGGATCCATCCAAGGGTGGCAGCCTCAAAAAATAGATTTCCTTCAATTTTCAACATGGAAGGGTCTTTGATCAAAATAACCAAAATATGACAATTATTGACTCATAGACCTGGTGCCATGGTTACGACCCCAAAACACTTAATTTTTCTTTTTTTAATTGGATTTTATCAATTTCACCCTTTTTGAAGACAGAAAATGCCTCTGAATTGAATGCCACTCATCGAATTATAAAACATGCATTTAACAAATAACAGTTGTTAGTATATCTAATAAACTATCCTTTAAACTTTTCAAAATTATTCAAACGGATTCTACAGACGGTTGTGTTTGGAGGATACCATTATCCAAAGTAGGGGTGGCGTGTTTTGATAATTTTTTGGATTACCTGAAAACTGGCCTTTTTTACTGAGTCATAAATTCAAAGGCTTACGCCTTGGGGGATAGTATGGTTTGTTGTGGGTACCATATGATGGATGTCTATGTTCACAAATAATTAACTGAACTTGGGGATATATGCAGCATTAGTACGAAGCAGTGTTGCAGGAAAAACTGACTTCTTTTGCAAGAATTTACATAGCGTTGAGTCTTAAAATGGCACGTTTACCTTATTTTTTATATAAGATGTCTACAGAGGAAAAGAGGCAATGGAAAACTCAGATAAAATCCCTAATCTTCTAAAAAGGTGTTTACCACCTATATGTGTAAAGGGTTGATTTAGATTAGAATGCACATGGCAAACACTATGTTTGAAAAAAAAACACTAATCTCATGATGTTTTTTTAACACTTCATAAACTAATACCTTTTTTTTACCCTTTATTCTTTAAGTTCTGAGGTGAACATTATAAGATTGTTTAATATATTCAGAGCTTGGGTAAGTGCAAAATTTAGTTTAGAGAGGATGGTAGCTACCTGACATGAGCAATTTCATGACATGTTCTAGTTTTTCCAAACGGACACAGGCAGCTTGAGTGTGTAGGGTCCAATGTATTTCTAATTATCTTTCATTTGGGAAAACTCAATTTGTTTAGCTTATTAGAAGTTGCCAGCTCACATCAGTACATTGCGTTCATCTTGGATTGCTGCCAACATTGAAATCGGAATTTACTCTTTAAAGGGCAACAAGAGATTTCAAATAACAGGTCTCCCTAAAAAATGTGAAAATTCTGATTTTGTTTGTAAGCTTTCCATCAAAAATATCCCCATCTGAAAGGATAGCTGAGAAATGTTTCTTTGGTACATAAATGTGAAATTTCTAATTTTGTATAGGAGCAAATACAAAATTAAGCTAGTTTTACATGAAATATAAGCAATCAAATCACCTTCTTTCTCTTTTAAGGTATTTTTGCTAGCCAAACACAAGGTAAAGAATCTATTGATGTCTAATCTAGATGAAATTATTATTATGACACAATTTTGGATGTCTCCAAAATCTCTCGTTGCACCTTTTAAATGAGGCAAGCATTCTAAGCATTCTAAGTGTGGTAGATTGAAATAGAACCATACACCTTCAGTTAGATGGTCCAAAACATTGCACAAACAAAACTGTGCTGATGTTTGTTTGAACGGACTTGTAAATGACAGAGCCTAAGCAATCCTGCCTTTAGTTCCATGTACAAATAGTCAATTATATATTTCTACAGTTTGTGAAGATGTCAGCGTTGCCCTCAAAAGAGTCCGATACCATAAAAAAAAAATGCTGAGAACTACCAGACTCCATACCGTGCTTGCTATATGTCTTGAAACACTCTTGCTCTGTCCCTACATACAAGCTAAAATACAAAAAAATTACCATTTTATAAGTTTTTTTCCCTGCAATTCCCCATTCTTCATTACAGAAATTCCTTAAAAAACAGGTTTTAAAAAACAACAAAACATTAAAAAAAGCAAAAAACTAAAAAATTAAAAAAAATTTTTTAGGCATTTCATTTTGAATCGATAAAACTTGGTATCTATTTATTGTTAAAAAACCCAGGTTTATCAATCGGAAAACTGTTTAGGGTTTTTCGGCAAAAAAAAAGTGTTTACTTTTGTTTATGCAAACTAGTGCCAAGGCCGCTATGACTACAGTACAATAGAAGAGAAAGACACGCTTTTCTCTGATTAAGCAGGCGAGAAGAGAGAGAGAACTAAGTTTATCAAAAGATTTTTCTTTCAAAATCAATAAACCTGGTTTTAGAAAAAAACAGGCTAATCTGTCTCTAATTCAAAAGAGGTTGCAACTTCCACTTTTAGAGGACTACAGGGCCAAAAAAAAATTGATCAAATTACCCATGATAATTTACAAAATGGTAAAAAAAGAAAAAACTGAAAAAAGAAAAAAGGAAAAAAAAAATTCCCCTTGATATTTCAATGATGATATTTTCTCAGTTTGTAAAATATCCCCAAAGAGTAAAGTTGACCAAAAAATCTCGAAAGGTGTAAAATTTCACCCTTTTGCACTTGGAGCGTAATCCGATAAGCAAGATTTCAGAAAAACATGTTTTGATTCAAAACAGGTTTTCTCGACCGATGAGCTAGGTTTATGAAAACTAGCTTTTCGAATCAATAATCTGGTTTTTGAAATTGAAAAAAAAATAGCTTCATCCAAGAAGGATAAGGATGGGCGGGGTTTGAATGGGTGGGGGGGTGAGTCATAAGAGGTCAGTGTTCTCCTGAGCATGTCAAAACCTTGGCATCACAAATCACATGTTATTGAAAACACTGCAAATTCAAAGGTAGGCATTTTGGAGAGAAATTTGAAGTGTGGAGTTGGGGATAAGAATGGGCGAGGTTGAGTGGGGTGGTTCGTGATAACTTGGTGGTCTACAATCATTTTGATTATAGTCAAGAGGTTGATTTTCTCCTGAGATTGTAATACCTAAGCATCACAATTCCACGTTATTGGAAAAACTTGTTCAAAATTCCCTAGAGGTATTTGGGGAAACTTTTTGAGGGAGTGTGGGTAGGGGTTAAGGATGAGTGGTGGGATGGGTGTTTGAGGGGTGGGCAGGTGGGTGGGTGAAAATGTTGGCCTATAACATTATTTGTATAGAGTCAAAAGAGGGCTGGTGTTCTCCAGAGAATGTCAAAACATAAGCACACAATCTATGTTGCATGAAAACTTTCCTAGGTAGGTATTTTGGGGATTTTTTTGGTGGTGGGGGGGTAAGGTGAAAGGATTGGTGGGCCCTTGAGTGGGTTGGTGGGTGTTGGGTAGCATCCTGGAGGTGGTGTGGGAAAGGGCGGGTGCCGTGGTAGAGGGCATTCCATGATGAAATATTGCTGGGGGCTATAATTCACCTATGCTTTGGTTACACATCTATTTGCATGATCGTTAGAGTTATGGGGGGCAGCTAGTCTGTGATGGAGTGGGGCGTGGTTAACAGGACCCCTGTTGACCTGTCATGCTGCTACAAGTAAAAAGAACAAAAATAAGGTTCACATGAATATAAATTTAGAAAAATGCATTATTTTGTCACTGCCTTTAGATTTCATTACAATGGAAAAGTACAAACTTTTTGGCAACACTATTCATATAGACAAAGCCAAACTATTTTAATTTCTACACAGTACCACCACCTTCTCTATGTCTCACAAACAAAATTTTAGCCCCTGAGAACGTCCTTGGAGTTATTCAAACGTAATACATGATTTGTACAACAATATATGCTAAAAACACTTTTAAAATAATGGTATCTTCAAATGAAACATCCGGCAATGTTCTGGCCTTGTTTTAAAAGCAAAAAATCCAGTACTCATTTGTATTTACTTAGTGAAATTGTAATTTTCTAGTAATTGGTGGCAATTACATCAATGTTGTCGTTTTTAAGGTTCGAAAACCAGTAAATATGCAATAAATGTGAAAAATCTGTTATTTGGGTGTGCCATGGCAACCAAGGTGAGCGGTGAAATAAAGTTGTCAAAATTTAAAGTACCGACCTAAGACCTATTCATACACAACTTTGAAGAAAAATCCCTTTTTAGGTCTGCCAACTTTTTTCAATATCGGTCGATTTTGACATAAAATGCTCGTTATCATTTTAGGTGACACACACATCCACACATACACACAAACAACAAATTGCTTCGGGTCCTGCCATCTATGCTGGCGGCCACAAAATACAGAAGCCGAAAGGCAATGCGAAGCAATGACCAGAATGGTCCGCTCTACTTCCGGGTTTGCAAATGACCTGACACATCTGCCAAATTTCAGAAGGTCCAATGTACAGTCAACACAGCGGAAAACCCTGCATAGCAAGACTTCGGGAGGAGTGGTAGTGCATGGTGGGGATCAAAATGGCAACTGAACCTACTGTATTGGTACAGGGGACGTCTCAAAGCAATAGAAAAAGCAATGGTTATGGGCGATCTCCCAGGGGAAAACAGCTGACAGGCAATAGACGCATGGGTGTTTTCTGCGGGGAAGCGTCACAAGTGGCCCCAACGGCCAGCAATGCGCCTAAAAAATGGTTGTTGACGTCCGAGCAGCAGTACAAGGCAACTGTGGTAACCTAATTGCTTGCTAATGCTATGGCTGTTTCTGATGGTGTTAGGGTTAATTAGCATACTCTGCCAAACACTTCTAATTCATCATCCCTTAACATCGGGTTTATTCCCGTTAACATTGCCGAATTCGTGGGTGTTGGCAGAATACTAACTTTTCCTTTTTGGTTTTCAATTGCGTAGTCACTTTACACGGCCACCGGGAGAATAGTAAATTGTATTTTAACTTGTTTATGAATCACTAGATATCCTCAAGTTCTTTTTCCAAAATTTCAGAACTGATGATGCATTTTGATGTTAGAAGTTGAATTAGTATGAGTTGTTCGCACTGCCCCAATATCTGAGACAACCAGAACCTCTGTCTGCCGTGGTGGGCGCCACTAACCTATTTCAAATTCAACTTGAGTATTTTTTTGGTTATTGCTATGTTCAGTAATTTTCCTGATAAAAATCTATAAAAGTCCACTTACACCCCTTATTGTGTGCAATTTAAGCTGATTAAACCTTGCTGAATTAGAGGGTTGCTTTTGTGCTCTGTTCACTGACCAGCCAAAGAATATGCCACCATTGGTGTTGACAAATCCTTGTCATTGCTATCCCTGTTCCTCATGTACCAAACCAAAGATTATCTTTGTCAAGCACACACCAGCTTTCAGTGAGCCCAATTGGCAAGAAGTGTTCATGCACCAACAGTTCCACCACCTGGTCACAAGTTTTTTTGGAGCTCATCCTGTGCTTGCCTTAAAAAATAGTGTGTTCAAGGACACTTTTACTATAACTTTATTTCTCGTCCCAGTTAATTAGAAGCAACCTCTCCAACTAGTCCCAAGAAACTGTGAACTACCCATTTGACATTTATTTTAACATTGTCCATTATCATATCACTGAATGTGTAATCACAAAAGTTAATGTGTAATTGGTTATCCATTTTAAAACAATTCCCCTGCACTCGCCTCTCAATCAATTTCAAGCAGCATATGCAACCAAAATGCTGTATATATCTCTCATCAATCCATCACATAGAATTATCATGTACTATCTCTTCTATCCCGTTTTAAGACTGAACATGCAGGAGGTAATTGTTTTCAGTGATTTTAATATTCTGCTTTCTTTACACTTTACTTTTTGAGATTTTGGTGCTGGTCAGATTTGGACAATCAAATTTTCATCAGAATTTCATACTTAGTTGTCAGCTTTTGACAAATATTTTATTATGATACTTCTAGATAGTAGAAGTGGTCCTCAAGAATAAAATCAGGTAATTTAATGGATTTTAAAAAAAAAAAAATATTTTTACTAAAATTGGTGGTGGTTAAATGGTTAACCAATTACACATAACTATTTTGTGACTACACTTCATGATATGATAATACCAATGTAAAATAATGTCCCAGTGTAGGTCACAATTATTGGACACTCTCCAACTAACTACAAATGCAATCTTCTTTCTATCAAATCAGTCATTTTGATTTGTGATAAATTCTGTTTTTTTCTGATCATTTCTACTATCGCAGGCCACTGTGTTGTAATTTACTGTCCAGACAAACAAAACAATTTAAATTTAAATACGATAAGTTCTAAAAAGAGTAGCCAGTAGATTGAATTCGGGATTCTTCTGCAACCACATGCTTCCAAGTGCAGTGCAGGCATTCTTAGGGGACGGAGTTATCGGGCTAAAGGAATAGTGCGAAATGAAGGCTTAAAAAAAACAAAATGTACAGCTAGTGCCTCACTTTGTCCATGGTGTGACCCCAACTATACAACTTGATATTATAAATGGAAGGATTCCACTGAATTTTGTACCTCAGAAGTAAATATAGAATTTTATACAACTATTAAAATAAAAAACCTTTTCACTCAGGTAAGCTGTGTGCCATGGCCTGTTTTACGAGTGAGGCTAATCATAAATAAAAAAAGGTTTACGAGTGAGGATTATCATAATATGAAACAATTTTATTAGCTCAGAATATGCGAATTCAGTTTTTCTTCTGACCCTGAGCCTATTTATTTCTGCTACAGGTTTGTATACGGAGTGCTTCTACCATGATGCAAATACGCCCAAAGAAAAAAGTTCTCACGGTAGAAGCAGACTCGAAGACCCAGGAGCCCAACACAGGCCACAGGTGATGTAGCTTTCTCTCTGTGCATGTAACTTTTGTATCCTGCATGACGTGTGCATGTAATTGTAAATATAAACTTTGTGAATTCAAACCTACACAAATTTAGGATTTCATAGAAATCATGAATGTGAAATGATAAAATTTGAGCCAACTGTCAATAGTTTAAACATACCAGAGTCTGATACGAATAAAGGTTAGCAGTACTTAGCCTTAGCCTAAGCCTTAGGCTAGGAATAACCATAATATTTTGAAAAAGGTTACCTCAAATTGAAATTATGTTCTTGAAAGGTGACTTAATAACTTAAAAAATACATACGCGTCCCCGGACCGCGAGTGTTGTCTGCCGTCGCGGTTTGTGAATGGGGCCAGAGGTCAAATGAGGTCACCAGGGTCACACAAGATCACATGAGGTTTCCAACATGTCACCCCACCCACCCACCTTGTCCACCAAGTTACATACATCATAGCCCTTATGGAAACTCATAACAGCATGATTAATATTAAGGGTTTACATTTGAACGGCCAAAGGTCAACCTGAGGTCACAAGGGGGTCACATGCGGTCACCAACATGTCACCCCACCCCACCCCCTCCTTTCCACCAGCTTACATCATCGTAAGCCCTTAAGGAATTCATACGGCATGCGATATATTAAGGGTAAACATTTTGGACCACAGACACACCACACAGATACACAGACATCCGCAATCCCTATGTGCCTTCTGCAATTCTTGCAGACGACACAAAAATGAGGGGTTAATCAAATCTGTAGGCCAAATATAGCGAAATATGGGCAAAATGTTATGTTTGGCATTTCCTCAATTTTAGTGACCGGGCATTGTCAATTCGTTGCCATTGATTACGGGACCGTTTCACAGTAATGCCAACTTTGTCAACCTGGGGTCATTTTTTCAAACTTAGTGTCAAGCTTTGTTATTTGTTTTCTAATGTGTGTAAGGGACTATAAATTTAAGGAAAAATGAAAGCCCACCGGAATCTTCTCCTGTATTACTTTTTTTAATCAGAGAGTTTTGTTTCTTGTTTCTGTTCTTCGAAAATTGAGCCATTTTGGTAAAAAATGCAAATAGTTTTTAATGGATAAATTTCGATTAATTGCCAAAAGGAAATTAGACTGTCTTCATCTAATGTAAAGTATGCCCTTCAGGCAATACCAGCAAATCTGAAATTGAAGCTTGAATTTTGGACCATTTTTGACTTAGGCTTCTATTTTATCCCAAAACAGGTTCTTGACATAAAAAAAAGTTTTATTATAAATCAAAAAAAGTAACAAGAGTAATTTTTTCCATGATTGGATAGTGTAGGCTGGAGAACATTTGTTCCGATGGACAAGCAAATCGCACCATTGATTAGCAGATAATTGGCGTTATGTCCAAAGTGTTGGAGTGAGCATGTGAACGAAATTGTGACTTAAAATTTATCTTTTGACATTTATAAAAACAAAAACTGATTTTAGCTTGTATAAAAGATGAAAACACTACAACTTCCCCTAGTGAATGGTTTGTTTCATCCTCATGCTTTCCAATTCTTCGAAAGCTGTTATCTTGGATGGTTGCTTGATTGAAGCTCGCGTTGGACGTGACAAATTAAAAGGTGGGACCGGGCAATTTTTGAAAATGTACTAAAACTGATCACACTCAAAGTAAGTCTAGCGTAGTTCACAAACACATGGAACAACTAGAAACATACTCTAAATTAAAGTTTGCCAGACCTCTCGTTTTTGAGATATGCAAACTAGAGTGTGTTGGCGTGCCACAAATGTGTTGGACGTGACGGTGTGAACGGAAAATTTTCTGTTGATGGAGCCAAGTCATTTTACAGTGGTGTCAAACCTTTTAGTACAATTTACTAGTGGAGTGAAATCACTCTCGGAGAGTAAGTAACACAAACATAGAACTTACTCATAAAGGCCAACAGGGCTTCTGCAAAAAGTGTTGGACGTGACAAAATTGTGACCGGAAAATTGCGGACAAGATTTCAAATTTAACCATATTGAACCTAATTCAAGACCAAAGTTATAAATTTTGTGTGGGCATTATCATTAGGGATTGTCTTTGTAAAATGGATACATAAAATGCCCCAGATATCCACCACAGAGTGTCAGTGTTAATTGAATAAAATGGTATTCAATGTGGAACGGGAAAAAGTCACGTCCAACACTCAATTTTGATTGCTCCATATAAGTTTTTGAGCACTCTGCTACACTTCTTTTAAAATGGTAATAAAGGTACTAGTTGCCTATAAAGAACTCAAAAGAAAATTGACAGGTTCACATAGCTATTATGGCAGCTGAAAACAAAGGGGCATGTATTTTTGGTTGACGCCAGATCAGTCAAATTTTTGGACCATTTTGTGGTGGGCAGTCTCATGAAAGCACAAATAAGTTGGTTTAGGTATGGGAGATGTCTTAGTAGAGATCTAAGTAAAAAACACAACAAAGTGACTCTGTATCCACCTCCTGTAAAAAAAATCATATAGGTTTTAAGTGAAAATTCAAAAAGTGGCAATTACTGTGAAACAGGCTACTGTAGTACAAAAATGTTTGCAGGTTCGTTTTTAACAACATGGAGACAGGACTTTTCTTATGTAGGCGCATATGTTACCAAATCCTGCTATCACTACGTGATTGTTCCTGTATCAACATTTTTTGTCAAAGATTAGGATTATTTTTTGTTTTCCCTTCATACTGAGGGTTTAGGGGTTCAAATTTCAAAATTTCTAATTTTCCCCATAGGATTACAGTTAAGGTGACTTTGATCACAGGTTTGGTTAGAAGGGAGACCTCTATTGAGAGAATGTGGGTCTTCTTGAATTAGGCCAATAAGAAAAATTGTTTGATTGTCCCATAGATGAATTTTAGAGTGGTCGGTCGGAAAAAACTTTTTTTTTTAAGTCAATAGCAAAACTGATTGAAATGTGGTTTTAATAAGTGAATCAAACACTAAAAATCAGTTGATTCTTACTCAAAAAATCATCTTTGTACATTATGAAACCAAACTAAACATGCTGAAGAAACTGGTTTAAAACCTAATCGGTTTTTCATTTTCAGAAAGTTAAAATTGAACAAAAAAACTTTTTAGGAATTTTTCAAAATTAGGGTCGGTATTAACATAAAAGGAAAAAAAACACTTTTTCCTGATTTCCAAATTAGGGTCGACGGTCGGATGAGGACAATCAAAACAATTTTTTTTCCCCTAATATTTTTAAGTTAGGCGTTTTGCCTAACTTATTGTTAACATTAGCTCTGTGGATATAACTAGCTTACAATTCATGCATGTGCATGTAATTTTTGAAGTTACAGGCAGGTCCCGGTGCATGTAATTTAAAATTTGTAATTCGAAGCCTGGGTAGAAGTTCCCTTTACTACTACTTAGTCAGGGACAGAAACCCTTTGACGAGCGCTTACTTCCTTTTCTCTGCATGTTACGCGAAAAAATGCACTGCCTCTGATTGGCGCCGAAGCGATATGCTGTTGTGGGTCACTGACCAAGCGCCTAGTACAACGGAGTCATCTGAAATTTCGGGGCATGCAGAGAAGTCATATCAATATTTTGCATTTCACATTTACGAATCACCCTCATTTCTAGTTAACGAATCCAAATAAGTCAATCGGGTAGCACGAATCCCGACAAGAATATCTCCAAAAATACAGACTTAATATTTTTTCATGGAAGATAACAGAATGCAGGAGATAAATAACAAGTACAAGTAGGGAATGAAAATTTACTGCGGCCATTAGGGTTATTTTTTCTTAGTGTAATTGACTTCCGCGCGCACTGCGTCGGCAGTCCATGAGTTCTATCAGTTAAAATTGCTTGCTACGCCTTTTCAATGCATTATTGGCCTTACTTTACGTCGTGCCGACCACCAATGTCAAAAAAAGACGTAAAGGTTCCCTGTACTACCAAGCGCCATACCGCGCTGATCGCTCCGCCACTTTACAAACAAGGAAGTACGCGCTCGTAAAGGGTTCATGGGTCCCGAGTAGAGCTAAAGTTCTAAGGACACATCACTGAACGTGAAATGAAAAAAGGTTGCCGAATTTGCACGCCACTGGCACTGCAACTATTCAGATGCCCGTATGGCATCCAAGTAGCACAATAATTGTAGAATTTTAAAATCTGATTGAAGTAAGGTATTGCTCCTTAAAAAAATGTCACTGGGATTTGTTCCTTACTTCATATTTTTCCTTCCAATATACACTAAAATTGCCGCAAACTGATTACAAAAACCAGCTCGCACAAAACCTGGAAATGGCGAATGCGCAAAACGTGGAATGCGTCTTTTTAGGTGACGGGCTCACGATTTCAAGGGTTGGAGTCCTCTAAAAAAGGCAAAGCAGACGAAAACATGTTTTAGTTTTTGGGGAAGATATTAAAAGGAATGGTGGCTTAGCTTTATACTTTGGGCTGATTTTTTTTATTCATTAAATGCCTGAGCCATCAGTGAGAACTATGATACAGGTTTTTTTTTAAAAAAACCTTGGAAGTGATATTGAAAGGACAGTTCATTCACTAATTGTGATTTGTGTGATAGCCTTCTCTTAGACTTAGATTTGCTTTGAATTTTATGCTGTTTTGTTGTTTTGTATTGTTGTATTAAAAATATTTTATATATGATGGGAGGGCCTTATATGCATGATTCTACAGAATTATGACGAGCGAACCCCCCCCTAATTCAAAGAACGCGAGGATCAAGTAAATGATAAACCCCGAGAAAGTAAATTAAAGTACTTTCTCGGGGTGGTATCATTTACTTGATCATCGCGTGCATAAGCCCTTTTGCAATTTCAGATTCAAGATGCATTGTGGGTAATATCCGACAATTTGTTGGAGATAAACAAACCGAGGCTACTGTACAATTCAATGTGGTTGAACTTTGACGTTTTCACAAAATTACTCAAACTCGGGTTTGTAAAAAGATTTGTCTTTTTCGGTTGTTAATGTCAATCAACAGTTTTAATAGCTGCCATGAAGGAATTGACCGTATAGTTCATAAAAACCAAGTAAGAGAAATTAGTGAAAACGGCAAAGTTCACCACATGAAATTATGTGCAGTAGCCTCGTTTGTTTATCTCCAAAAAGATTGTCGGATATTACCCACAATGCATCTTGAATCTGAAATGCGAAAGGGATTTGATTGAGTTTCGCTTCATCATAGATTCTGCTAGAATCATGCATATAGGCCCTCCCATTCTAAAGTGTAAAGAATATATTACGGCCGCTGAAACTCTGAATAAAGCACTGAAATACATTAGTGCTCGTTCAATGGGAGCTTGACAAGTCATAGCCCGGGGCCGGGCGTATGGAGTGGCCCATTAGAGTAACCTCGAACTAGTTCACTGGTATCCACATTACCACAGTCCTTCTGTGCCCAGTGGTATTTCTCACGCCAAGAATGCGAGAGGCTCCGTGTTCGAGACCTTGTGTTTTATTTCGTTCTTGTGCTCGCAGTTTCTCGGCTTTATATAGTAGAAAAAATATTTAATTTTTTATTATGTATTGCAGCTGGTGTTGATATTCGTGTATTGGCTATAGTAATAGTGCAATCCTCTTAGGCCCTCACTTTCTTGACTCAAGGACTGCAATGGAATTAAGTGCCTTTGTGGTGCTACTTTTGTGTATGTATCTTGGTAGTACAACACAGATCGAATCGGTGTAGTGAGGATATAACCATAACACAGAAGGAAAGGGTATTGAAAACCACTGCACACATCTCTCCATTACCATTGTGGACACCAGATTTGTCATTTGTTTACATGCCTCGTCTTATTAATACAATAAAATATGAGTCAAATACCAAGAATCCACATAGACATGATACCAATTAATCCAAATGCATCCTTAGAACATTTTCTGAATGCTCAATATCATGAAAATCAAGAGAAATTGGAAATTGTGCTACAGTTTCAGAAGTTCCTGTGTTATTGTTGACATGGACAAGGGAGCTTTTTCTCACCCCAATTCAATTATTGGGATGACATTGAATGGGGGTCAATCTTGTTATTATCAATCTGCAGTGCAATGGTCCTTGAGTGCAGAGTGCACATACAGTACACTTATTGCATAAGCCATGGCATGACATGGCCGAGCTGTGTTTGGAAAGTGGAAGGTGCAGGATTGGTCTTTTTGAGGATAGCAAGTGATAGACCATGTGTTAAAAGATAGGGATATTCTGATCTTTCCCCCCCCAAAAAAAGACCATGATATATGGTGATTATTTGATAGTGCATGGTGTTTTGCATTTTGATAGATGATAGAGACTACTGATATTTTGATAGTCACAGTTAAAGAGAATATTTGAGGAGGTGATGGCAGCTATATATGCTATTTTGATAGATGATAGAGACTATCTGATATTCTGATATTTTGATAGTGATAGAGTTATCTGATAGTTTGAAGTCACGGTGAGAAAATGAAGTGAGAAAATTTTGAGTTGGATAAGCTGCTATATCTGATATTTTGATAGATGATAGAGGCTATCTGATATAGCTGATATTTTGATAGATGATAGGGTCTATCTGATAGTTTGATAGTCACGGTTGAAGAGAAAATTTTGAGATGATATAAGCGCTCTATCTCATTTTGATAGCTGATAGAGTCTATCTGATATATCCTGATATTTGGATAGATGATAGAGTCTATCTGATAGTTGATAGTGACGGTATGAAGAAAATTTTGAGATGATATCGCTGCTATATCTGCTTTTTGATAGATGATAGAGTCTCATCTTATATATCTATATTTTGATAGATGATAGAGTCCCTCTGATAGTTTGATAGTCACTTTTTTGAGATATATTTGAGATGCTTATAGCTGCTATATCTGATATATTGATAGATAATAGAGTCTATCTGATAGTTTGCTAGTCCACTTTTGAAGAGAAATTGAATGATATATGTGATATATCTGCTATTTTTGATAGATGATAGTACTATCGATATAATCTTAATTTTGATAGATTATAGAGTCTATCTGATAGTTTGATAGGACGGTTGAAAGAATATTTTAGATGATATAGCGGCTATATCTGCTATTTTGATAGATGATAGAGTCTATCTGTATACTGATATTTTGATAGATGGATAGAGTTATCTGATATTTGATAGTCACTTTTGAAGAGACTATTTGAGATGAAAAGAAGCTGCTATATCTGATATTGATAGATGATAAGTCATCTGATAGTTTGATAGTCACTTTTGAAGAGAATATTGAATGATATACCTGCTATAATCTTGCGATTTTGAATAGACGATACAGTCTCAATCTGATAATTTGATAGTGACGGTTGAAGAGAATATTTGAGATGATATCGCTGCTATATCTGATAGTTGATAGATGATAGAGTCTATCTTATATATCTGATAGTTTGATAGCTGATATTAAAGGAAAAGAGTCTATCCTTGAAGTTTTGATAGTCACTTTTGAAGAGAATATTGGAGAGATATAGAAGCTATATCTGCTATTTTTGATAGATGATATAGATCCTATCTGATATATCTGATATTTTATGGGGATAGATAATAGAGTCTATCTGTATACTGATATTTTTGATGATGATAGGGTCTATTGATAGTTTGATAGTCACAGTTAAAGAAATTTTTGAGAGGATATAGCTGCTATTCTGCTATTTTGATATATTATAGAGGTCATCTGATATATCTGATATTTTGATAGATGATAGAGTCGATCTAGATATTTGATAGTCACGGTTTGAGAGACCATTTTGAGATAATATAGCTGCTATATCTCTATTTTGATAGATGTTAGAGTCTAGCTGATATAGCTGATTTTGTGATAATGAGAGTCTATCTGATCCGTTTGATATCACGGTTGAAGAGAACATTTTGAATGATATACTCCTATATCCTCATTTTGATAGATGATAGAGTCTATCTGATCTTTTGTAGATGATAGAGTCTATCTTATAGTTTTGATAGCCACTTTTGAAGAGAATATTTTAGATGATATACTCTATATCTGATATTTTGATCATGATAGAGTCTATCTATAGTTTGTAGTCACTTTTGAAAAGAGAATAGTTTGAAATGATATAGCTGCTATATCTGCTATTTTTGATAGATGAATGTAGATCCTATCTGATATATCTGATATTTTTGAGAGATATAGGTCTCATCTGATAGTTTGATAGTCACTTTTAAGAGAATTTTGCAAGATGATGGAGTGCTATATCTGATATTTTTGATAGATGATAGAGTCTATCTGAATATATCGGATATTTTGATAATGATAGAGTCTATCTGATAGTTGATGGCCCCTTTGAAGAGAATATTTGAATGATATAGCCGCTATATCTGCTATTTTTGATAGACGATAGCGTCTATCTGATATATCTGATATTTTAATACTGATGAGTCTATCTGATAGTTGATAGGCACTTTTGAAGAGAATATTTGAGATGATATAGCAGCTATATCGCTATTTTGATAAGGCACTTTTGAAGAGAATATTGTATATGATATAGCCGCTATATCTGCTATTTTGATAGACTATAGCGTCTATCAGATATATCTGATATTTTGTAGATGATAGGTCTATCTGAAGTTGATAGTCACGGTTGAAAAAAATTGAAGTATAAAATTTTTGAATAATATAGCTCTATATCTTGCTCTTTTGATAGATGTATCTATCTTGATATATCGATATTTTGATGGATATAGAGTCTACTAGTATATGTATTTTGATATAGATAGCTATCCTGATAGTTTGATAGCACAGTTAAAGAGAAAAATTTGATATGATATATCTGATATATCTGATATATCTGATAGATTATAAGGTCTATCTGATAGTTTGATAGTCACGGGTGAAGAGAAAATTTTGAGATGATATAGCTGCAATATATGTCTATTGATGATATGAGTCTATCTTCTATTTGATAGTCACGTTTGAAGAGAATATTTGAGACGAGAATAGCTGCTATATCTGAGAATTTTGGAATAGATGATAAGATCTATCTGAAATATTTGATATCACTTTTGAAGAGAATATTTGGAGATGATATAGCTGCTATCGCTGATATTTTGATAGATAATAGAGTCTATCTGATATATCTGAGATTTGATTGATGATAGGGTCTATCTGAAAGTTTGATAGTCACAGTTAAAGAGAAAAAATTTGAGATGATATAAGCTGCAATCTGCTATTTGATAGATGATAGAGACTATGTGATATATCGGATATTTTGATAGATGATAAGATCATCTGAAGTTTTGTAGTCACGGTTGAAGAGAAATGTTGAGATGATATAGCTGCTATATCTGCTATTTGATAGATGATAGAGTCTATTTCATATAGATCTGAGATTTGATCGGATGATAGAGGTCTATCTGATAGAAAAAAAAAAAACTTTGATAGGCACGGGTGAGATGAAAATTTGAAGATGATATAGCTGCCTTAATCTGCTATTTTGATAGCTGATAGAGTCTATCTGATATTCTGCTATTTTGATAGCTGAATGATATATCTGATAGTTGATAGTGACGGTTGAAGAGAATTTTTGGATTGATATAGATGCTATATCTGTATTTTGATAGATGATAGCGCATCATGATAATCATGATATTTTGCTAGATGATAGAGTCTATTGTGATAGTTTGATAGTCACGTTGAGAAATTGAAGTGAGAAAATTTGAGAGATATAGCTGCTATTATCTGCTATTTGATAGATGATAGAGGCTATCTGATATATATGATATTTTGATAGATGATAGAGACTATGTGATAGATATGAGATTGTGATAGATGATAGCGTCTATCTGATAGTTTGATAGTAACTTTGAAGAGAATATTGAGATGATATAGCTGCTATATCTGATAATTTGATAGATTGATGAGTCACAATAGTTTGATAGTCACTTTGAAGAGAATATTCGAGATTGATATAGCTGCTATATTGCTATTTTGATAGATGTATAGTCTATCTGAGATATATGATATTTTGATAGATGAGAGTCTATCTGATAGTTTGATAGCACTTTTGAAGAGAATATTTGAGATGATATAGCTGCTATAATCGGGCTGCTATTTTGATAGATGAAGAGTCTATCTGATATAGCTGATATTTTGATAGATGATAGAGTCTATCTGATAGTTTTTTGATAGTCACTTTTGAAGATCATATTTGAGATGATATAGCTGCTATATCTGATATTTTGATAGATGATAGAGGCTATCTGATCTTTGATAGTCACTTTTGAGAGAATATTTGAGAGATTAGCTGCTATATCTGGTAGTTTGATAGATGATATAGTCCTATATGATATATCTGATTTTTGATAGATGATAGAGTCTATCGATAGTTTGATAGTCACGGTTGAGAAAATTGAAGTTGAGAATTTTGAGATTATATAGCTGCTATATCTCTATTTGATAATGATAGAGTTAATCTGATATATCTGATATATGACTCGAGGGATAGAGTTAATCTGATAGTTTGATAGTCACAGTTAAAGAGAAAAATTTTGAGATGATATCGCTGCTATATCTGCAGTTTGATAGATTATAGAGTCTACCTATATAATCTGTTTTTGATAGATGATAGAGTCTATTTGAAAGTTTGATAGTCACGGTTGAAAAGAAAATTTGGAGATGATAAGCTGCTATAAATCTGCTATTTTGATAGATGATCTAGTCTATCTGATATATCTGATATTTTGATAGATGATAGAGACTAGCTTATCGTTTTGATAGTCACTTTGAAGAGAATATTTGAGATGATTAGCTGCTATATCTGATCTTTTGATATAAAAGATGATATAGTCTATCTGATATATCTAATTTTGATAGTGATGATAAGTCTATCTGATAGTTTGATAGTCACGGTGTAAGTGAATGATGTTTGAGATGATATATCTGCTATATCTGCGATTCTGATAGATGATAAAGTGCTATCAATCAAATCTGATAGATTTGATAGACTGATAGTTATCATGCACAACTGATAGTGGATGATAGTCTAACAAATTATAGTCTAATCAATGTTTTGAATAGTCTATCATAATCGGTTTGATAGTGTCACGAGTAAAACAATGATGAGATATCTGATAAATTGATAGACTGATGTCTATCATCACAAATGATAGGGTATCTGATATTTTGATGGTCTATCAATACAAATTATAGTGTATCTGAATATCTCTGATTTTTGATAGTCTATCAATAGTTTGATAGTGTATTCAGATAGTGTTGATAGTGTCACCTATTATAACAAGGGTGATATATCTGCTAGATTGTTAGACTGGATAGTCTATCAGTCACCACTATCTATAGTGATGATAGTCTATCAAATTGATAGTCTATCAGATAGTTTGATAGTCTATCAGATAGTTTTGTAGCGCACAGAGTATAAACAAGGGTGTAATATCTGATAGATTGATAGTATATCATCACAACTAATAGTGGATGATAGTCTATAAATTTTTAACTGCAAAACATCAGGGGTGTGTTATTTATTGGGGAGGGGTGTCTCGTTTTAATTGCAAACGTTTGTGGGGGGGAAATCAAATTAAAGAGTGTTTGCTCTCTCAAAGTAAACGTAAACGTTTGGGGACGGGGTGGTACGTAAATCCAAATGAGGGTGTCATCAAAACGAATCAAAAAGAGTGATGCCTCGTATTGTAAACGCCCTCCCACAGTTTGTAACCTTTCGTATTATTTTAAATGTTAGTAGCGAGTGAATGTCTCGTTTTAAATATTAACAAGTTTATTTTGCGGAGGGAAACAATCACACAGTAAGTTGCGGGGGGAATTAAAATATTGTGTATTCAACCAAATCAAATAGAGGGATGCACAAAGTTTATTTACGTGAGGGATGGGAAAACCAATCACACACGTAGTTTTGAAGGAGGATATTAATAATATTTGTTATTTTACAATGTTTTTAAGTTTTTTATTTTTTTCTTATTTAACTTTTAAAGATTTTAAATGATATTCATATAGCTACCAATCTCAAAGAAACCATCTCTACCGCGCATAATTGCTGCCAGTGTTATGCCCTGGGTCACTCCCCCTAACTCTAAGTGACACACGAGACTCTCTTCGCGTTATACGTACTCCCTACCTTAAAGCGGCACTGGCCCATTTCACAAATAATGGAAATTTCTTTTCTTCAATTTGCTCTCAAATGATAGTCTAGGCATGGGAATAACAAGAGATATATGAGAGTTTTACACATAAAAATAACATACCCCAAAAATGATAGGGACATTTGATATGAGGATAAAGATTCCCAGGTATTTGTAGGCTAACTTTTAAGTTTTCCTCATAACTTTAATCCACAAATGTGTATATTAATGAATAGTTTTGACTCCTACTCACTGATATTAAAACCACAAAGGTTATAGACGCAGGTCACAGTGTGCTATCGTGGGAACATGCAATACTGCGTGCGTGTTCATTGTGTTTAAAACGCCATTTTTGTCTTCTGCTGATTTCGCTCGCCGGCGACGCTAAATTAACAAAATCGTTTCCGTTTACCCCTCGGAAGCTGATTGGTCTTAATCATTTCGGGTGAGGGCTTTTGGTATTAAATCTTACACCATGCAAAAAATCGATTTTGAAAATCTTGAGGGCGCACTATTTTTCAATGTGCCCCGTGTCTCTTTAAACATATATCACTAAAACAACCTCCCTAAATTTGCAAGAGCACTAATGAAATTGAAAGCACAGGGATAAGTGGTGGAACCATAAATAGTTTCTCTTCAAACGTACTTAAGATAAACACAGTGGCCTTTTTGCAAAGAGGTGACAACCTCCAGCACATTCCTAAGATCTAAAACAGTTCAATAACATAAATTTGTAACTCTTTTAAGGGGGGGGTAGTGTAAATCAAAAGAGGGGGTGCTATCAAACAGAATCAAGAGATAGTGATTCCCTCATTTAAAAGTACTCCTCCTAAAGGGGTGCTTCATTTTAAACTGCAATTTTCTGTTTCAGGAGCGGGGAAAATCAAATCTTGTGTGAGGTGCCTCATGTTAACTGTATAGTGCGTAACAAGCGCCTTCCTGCCGTTAAGTCTCTTATTGACTTTTCAAATCCTCGGGTTTAGTGGTATTAACCGCCACTTGTAAAATAGTGGTAATTTCGAATAACGGTCATTTAGATTATAATGTTTGGTGACCATGCCTAGCCTTTCATTTACTTGGTGGCATAACATCGCCCTCCTACCGTTAAGAGAAAGTCCTTGGAAAAGACTAGCAGTCGGAGGAATACCTCGTTTTAAAAACTTAAAACTGCAAAGTTTACTATTTCAGGGAGGGGGAAATCCAATCCAACAGTGTTCTCCCTCAAATAGTAACCGCAGTTAAAACTTTGTGGGACGGTGGGAACATCAAATGAGGGGATCACCTCACTCAAATAGTAAAATCCGTGTTTAAAACGAGGCATTACAAAGATAGGGCGAAGTTAACTATTTATAGTAGGGTGTGACCTCGTTTTAAACCTTGCAAACGTTGACTATTTCAAGGGGAATTAAATCAAACAGGGGTTGCCTTCCTCAATAGTAAACCGCAGTTAAAACGCTTGTGGGGACGGGGTTGAAGTAAATAAATGAGGGTGCGCTATCACACCATATCAAAGAGTATTTCAGGGAGGAGTGCCTTGTTTTAACTTCAAGTTTACTATTTTTTCAGGGAGGGGGAATTTACATCAAACGTGTTGCCTCCCTCCAATAAGTAAACCGCCGTGTAAAAACTTTGTGTCGGGATGAAAGGTAAATCAAATGAGGTGTGGTCGCCCACTCAAATAGGACGCAACCCCGGTTTAAAACGAGGCACATAACAAAGATAGGTGAGTTTTATTATTTTAGGATGGTGTGCTTCGTTTTAAAAAACTGCAACTTTACTATTAGGTGGGTGATGTTTACTATTTGAGGGAGAGGGGTGCCTCGTTTTAACTCCAAGTTACTATTCAGAGGAGGGGGAAACCAAAAAATCACGGAGTAGTTAGGGAGAATTATTAACCGAATCAATAGAGTGATGCCTCGTTTGAAAGACTCCCCACACACAAAAATTTGTAAGTTTATAGTTAAACCGTGTGGTTAAGACTGCAAAGTTTACTCTTTCAGGAGGGGTATCAAATCTGCAGTGATGGTGCCTCTTTTTAACTGTGAAGTTTACTAATTTCAGGGAAAGGTAAACCATAGTGTAAAACGTTTTGTTTAAAACCAAATCAAGAATAGGTGTTGCCATCGTTGTAAGAACTCCTTCCTACAAGGGGGTGCCTCGTTTTAACTGGTAATTTTCTTCAGGTTTTTAACGCACAGTTACTATTGTTAAAAAAACCGTTTTGTGGGAGGGTGGGAAAATAAATAGTACCCGCCGTTAAAACGTTTGTGGGACGGGTGAAAATAATCAATGAGGGGTGCTATCAAATCGAATCAAGAAGAGAGTGATTGCCTCATTTTACAGACTCCCTCCAAAAGGGGGTGCTTTAACGCACAGAGTTTTATGTGAGGGGTGCCTAATTTTAACCCAAAAGTTTACTAGTACTCTTTAGGGAATGGAAATCAAATTAGCCTCGTGTTTGAACTGCAAGTGTACTATTTCGGGAGGGGAAATCAAATGCAAAGCGTATTGCCTCCTCAAATAGTAAACCGTAGTTAAAACGTTTGGGGAACGGGTGGAAAATAAACCAAATGAGGGGTGCTCTCAAACCAAATCAAGAAGAGTTGATGCCCTCGTTTTAAAGGTTAAAACGTTTGTGGTAGGGGTGGAAAGTAAATCAAATTAAGGTTGGCTATCAAACGCGAATCAAGAAGAGAATGATGCCCTCGTTTTCAAGTACTCTCTCCAAAAAAGGGGAGGGCTTCATTTTAACTGAAATTACTGTTTCAGGGACGGGAGCGGGGGTGGGGAATCATCTTTTGTTGTGTGAGGGTGCCTCATTTGACCTTTGAAGTGTACTATTTCGGGGAGGGGGAAATCAAGAGTGTTGTCTCCCTCAAATATTAACAAACCGTAGTTAAACGTTTGTGGGACGGGTGGAAAGTAAATCAAATAGGGGTGCTATAAAACCAAATCAGATGAAGAGTGATGCCTCGTTTTAAGAACGCCCTCCTACAGGTGGCCGCGTTTTACAATTTGCAAATTGTTTACTTCATTTTTAAAACTGCAAAGTTTTTCTATTGTGTAAAAATTTTTGTGGACGATTGGAAATGGGGACGGGTGTACAGTAATTCTAATGAGGGGATGTTATATATCACCCAAATCGAAGAGAGGGATGCCGTCGTTTTACAGAACTATGGTGACTATGCCCGGGCTGGATGAAACCAGAGAAAACTCAGGTCCGCAGCGATTCTGACGTGCCATCGATCACCACCGACTTGGTAAATAGAGACTGGGTGGAAGTACAATCAAATGATGGTGCATCAACCGAATCAATGAGAGGCGATCCTCTCGTTTTAAAAGAAACTTCCCTCCAAAATGGGTGCCTCGTTTTAACTCACAGTTTACTGGTTCAGGGAGAGGGAAATCAAATCAACAGTGTTTGCCCCTCTTCAAATAGTGAACCGTAGTTAAAACGTGTGTGGGAATGTTGCCTCCCTCAAATAGTTAACTTCGTAGTTAAAATGAGGCACTAGAAAGATATAATAGAGTGATGTCAATTTCTTTTGTGGGAGATCGAGAAGTTGTCTCGTTTAACTACGACGTTTAACAGTA
>JAMKCH010001964.1:0-70099 GCA_023653785.1 Ophioderma brevispina
CTTTCTTTCTTTTCTGTCAACATGCTAATACTCAACTGGAAACATCCCATATTCCAAAACTGTCACAAGACAAGTACAGCACAGGTACTTTTGCATGACCCTAGGTGTCCAAGGTCCCGATAATGTCACAGGGGTCCCAACTTAACATGCAAAAAATCTAGATTTAGCTCAAATCTCAAAATTAATGCTGTCAATCTTGTAGTACTTGATATACACTACAAAAAAAGTCAAGTTTTTTATTTTTGTTATGTGTTTGTGTGTTTTATTATTAATATTTGCAAAATACATCAAATTACGTTACACTTCAAATCACTATTCCTTTTTACAATTACATAGTATGATCACGTGACTCATGTATGTGGTGCAGGCTTGACATCCCCCCAAATGGTTTACTTATGACTTTTTGATCAAGGTCATCTGCGGTCACTAAGTCATGACCTTTACTGTGTGTAAATTTAAAAACAAGATCAACTAGAAAATCTTTTTAGCCCATCCGGTAGTACTGGATGAGAGGTCAATAAAAGGCAATTATGACCCCATCACATGACCCATGTTTATGTGTCAAAGGTCAAATCCATCAATTACGTTACACTTCAAAATCACTTATCCTTTTTCAGATTAACATAGTATGATCACGTGACCATGTAGGTGGTCGCTTGACATCACCCCAAAAGTTACTTCATGAAATTTTTATCAAAGGTCAGCTGGGGCACTAAGGTCAATGACCTTTCTGTGTGTAAAATTTTAAAACAGGTCAAATAACAGAAAATCTTTTTTTATCCATCCTGTAGTACTTGATGAGAGGTCACTAAAAGTCATTATATCCCATCACATGACCCATGTTTAGGGGTCAAGGCCCAAATACTCACAATTACGTTACACTTCAATCACTACTCCTTTACATTTTACATATATATCACTGACTCAAGTATGTGGTGCGGCTTGACATCCCCCACAAAAGTTACTTAATAAATTTGATCAATGGCGGCATCATGGGTCACAAGGTCATTACCTTTACTGTTTTAAATTTAAAACAGGTCAAATAAAAATCTTTTTGTCCCCTCCTGTAGTACTTGTTTGAATGAGAGGTCCCAATAAAGTCAATCATGACCCCATCACTTGACCCATGGTTTAGAGGTCAAAGGTCAAAATACTATCAAATTAACTTACACTTCAAATCACTACTCCTTCTGCATCAGTAATTACATAGTATGTCACTTGACTATGTATGTGGTGTAGTTTGCATTCCCCACAAAATTTACCTAATGAAATTTTGATCAAATGTCCTTTGGGGTCACGGAGGTCCAAGGACCTGATTTTTCACTAACTGCCACTTCTACAAGTTCCGGTCTCAGTCATTCTCGGCCTTGTGTTCATATCTGTAACATGACTAGTTTCTTCTTCTTTCGTCAACATCTATTCTCAGACATACAACATGTCATATTGACCAAAACTGGTCACAAGAACACGTACATGCACAGAAACTTTTTGACAGACCCGATTGGTGTCAAAGTCACGATAGGGTCACATGGTCAACCACGTTAACCATGCAAAAACTCTAAAATGGCTCAAATCTCAAAACAATGCGGTATCTTGTAGACTTGATCACACTAGCAAAAAAGTCAATTATGACTTGTCATATGAACATGATTTAGAGGTCATAGGTCAAAATCATCAAATTACGTTACACGTCAAAGCACTACCTTTTACAAATTACTAGTAATGGCACGGGACTCCTATATTTGGTGGCAGCTTGACATCCCCCACATAAGTTACTACTGAATTTTATCAAGGTCCATCTGCGGGCACTAAGGTCATGACCTTTACTGTGTGTAAATTGAAAACAAGGTCAAATAGAAAATCTTTTATCCACCCTGTGGTACTTGATGGAAGGTCAATAAAAGTCAATCATTAACCCATCACATGGCCCGTGGTTTAGGGGTCAGGTCAAAATACATCAAATTGCGTTACACTTCAAATCACACTCATTTTACAGATTACAAGTATGATCACGGACTCATGTATGTGGTGCAGGCTTGACACCCCCACAAAGTTACTTAATGACATTTTGATCAAAGTCATCTGGGGTCACTAAGTCAATGACCTTTACTGTGTGTAAAATTAAACAAGTCAAATAGAAAATCTTTTATCAAATATCCGAATCCGTAGTACTTGATGAAGAGGTCAATAAAAGTCAATCATGACCCCATCACATGACCCATGGTTTAGGGGTCAAAGGTCAAATACTACTTCAAATACGTTTACACTTCAACATCACTACATCTTCTACAGATTACATAGTATATCTCGTGACTCATGATGTGGTGTAGTTGACACCCCCTACAATGTTACTTTATGAATTTTTTGTCAAAGGTCACTGAGGTCAACTAGGATCAATGACCTTTACTGTGTGTGTAAAATTTAAACAAGAAGGTCAATAGAAAATCTTTTTATCCCATCCTGTAGTACATTGATGAGAGTAATAAAAGTTCATCATGACCCCCAATCACATGACCCATGGTTAGGGGTCAAAGTCAAAATACTCAATTACTTACACTTCAAATCACTACTTCTTCTACAATTTAATAGTGTGATCTCGTGACTCATGTTTGTGGTGTAGTTTGACACCATCCTAACAAATGTTACATCATGACTTTTTAAATCAAAGGATCTCTGGGTCATAAAGGTCAAATCCCTTTACTGTGTGTCACATTTTAAAACAAGGTCAAATAGACAATCTTTTTAAGTAGCCCATCCTGTATGAATTGATGAGAGGTCAATAAAAGTCAATCATGACCATCACCTGACCCATGTTTAGGTCAAATGTCAAAATACTTCAAATTACGTTACACTTCAAATCACTACTCTTCTATATTACTAATTTGATAACCGTGACTCCTGTACATGTATAGGTGTACTTTGGCATCCCCTACAAAAGTTGAATTAATGAAATTTTGATCAAAGGTCATTGGGTCAACAGGCGTCCAATACCTGATTTTCACCCTTAAATGCTACTCACAAGTTCCGTCTGAGTACTCTCCCTACTGTGTTCAGATCTGTAAACAGATCAGTTATTTTAATTGTTTTTAACATTTTAAATGTATGTCCTGGCCTTTTAAAAAATCACAATATGAAATTGTTTTAAATTTTGTGTACCCCATCACAGGTGATAATAATGGCACAATTTTGTATCATAACAATGTACGTGGTGAAGTGGTTGGTGGTGCAGAGCGTTGTGCTTGAAAGGATAACCGCAAGATTTTAGGTAAAAAACCAATGTTGTAAATTCAACTCTACATTATTTCTATCTTATTTCCCTGCTTCTATAATCACGTAATCAACCCAATATAGACCTAGTACAAGTAAATGCTGGTACTACGTACGACATACTGAATATCTGGACTGTCCCCCCAAACCATACTTACAGAGTCAAATATTATTTTGGCAGAAATTTGGCCATTGAAAATCAACTTCGAAGACTTCCTTTATTGCAAAAATTAAAATAAGAATAGGGTTACGGTAGCTCTCCTGTCATGTAACATAATTATAATTAATAATATCATATTTAAATAACTACAAGTAGTATTGGAAATCCTAAAAGTTTAGGTTGGAACCTTCTCTAGGTTAATTCTCCAGGTCGACACACTGATTGAAAGCACTGTCGCCTTTGAAACATTTTTTTTATTGTTCAACACTAGCTTCTTCATATGTTCCTCTCTGGCACTGTGGACCTGTGAGAGTGCGGATTGGAATTTGCCGAATCAAAAGGGATTTGTCCCGCATTTGTCCCCCCAAAGAGCCTTGTGGCTTTTATATAGTTTCCCATTAAATTCCCAAAAATTTAACATGAATTTTTCATGATTTGTGTCCCTCTGAAGTCCCCCATTTCCCCACCACAACTATTACTACTGGTTGTGCCTTCACGGCTTGAAGAATAATATATTGATTAGTTCAGTGGCATTCACTTAATCTCTACAAAATACATTTCACAGAGCCAAACACACTGTTTAGTTTCTTGAAACTTTCTTTTCTGAATCTGGCCCATGTGGTATTTTATCCTCTGTATTCAACTGACAATATCTCCAGTTAGGGTTCAACACATCTCGTGGAATAAAACGAGGATTTAACTTAGGGATTTGTCTAAACATATAAAGTCAAATATCTCGGGGGGAACAGCTTTTTTTATTTGTTACTTTGTTTTTTTAGTTTAATTGTATATTTTTGGGACAGTCTGTAGTACAAAGATGCTCCCTCCCGATCACGTATTCTTGGGCCATTCATTTGTTTAAAAAAAACTAACTTAGAGAATCATTTTTTGTGAGTTAGTCTAACTAATTTACAGATCCTGCACTATGACTCCTGCAATAGACTCTATTTAATGATTGACTAAACTGACATTCGAGAGAAACATTTATCACGTGTGACTTAAAGCACTATCGGGCGTTGCTAAATCAGAAATTAAAAACGGTCATATTGTTATTGTTCTTTGGAATAAATAGGATCCTCGCAACGTTGCAAAAAGACGAATGAACCAAAGGGATAAACTTGATATTTAGTCAAGGTTGCAAGCTTCGGTCCGTAAGAGCGCAATAATTGCGGAGTCAGATTTAGCACTTACTGTTTTCTTCTTTTTTGTCATTGTTTCAATTGAAAATAAGCCATAATCAGATGCTGCAGATTTTCTTCAGTTTAATGGTATTCCCGTAAATGTCAAATGTTTTCATGTACCTTATCTTGTTAACTACATCACCAAAATTCTTCCTCGACACATTAGCAAATGGTTTAACTCAACATCCCAATGACAACGTTTTATAGATTCACTTCTTCCATGTTAGTTTATTTATAATTATTTGTTTTTCAATTTCTTATATTAATATACCGAGCGGATGTTATCCGCTAAGAAAGTGATTGACACCCCCTCAACCTTAATACCCATAAATTCAATCTTTGCTTTTGGGCACAGATTTCTTAAAACACTTACTTGCATTGACATCCCAGTGGAAATTAGAGATCAATAGCAAATTTAGACATGCACATTGCTTACTTCCATTTTGGTATCTATTGCAACTTGGATGTGTTTGAGAAAATATTGATAGCCATGATTGCATTGGCAGGTCTTTTAGTAGTTGTAACCTGCAATGCCTCCTGCCTTTTCAAATGGAAAAACCGACAAAGCCAGCGATTAAGAGTGAATCTGATCACAGTTTTGGTGTAATTTTTCTTCTGCGCAATATCTTCAAATTCTTATGCAACAAATATAATAAATAAATCGCCCTGTAACACTACTACATATAATACTCAAATAAGCCAAAATGCCATTTGGCGCCACTCCTGACAAATATTCATCACAGGTCACACATTGGTTCTCCACTAACACGTTAACATGCCTGAATTTGCTTTTCCCTTAAACAGCAGACCATTAGTGCTACCTGTTCACTGCCCCAACTAGATAGGACGATCACTTTAGTTCTAAATAAGAAAAAGGCGTTCCACGGGAGTCAAAAGGTTGACTTGCCAGTCCTGCCCTCTCAGAACAACCCAAGCATACACATGGAATACAAAGGATTCACCGCAGAAATAACACATGTTCAGGTGAACAGGTTTTGTATTCTTCTGCTCATACTTGGATGATCTGGAGGACAAGCAAAAGCCATTCAATATAAAGCCCTATTTGCATGCCCTATTTTGTTTTTTGATATTTCGATTCAGTAGGACAGAATACAGCCCATTTTTGTTCTGAATTGGAGACAAGGCACAGTCCTCATATTTTGGTTTTTGTCTTTGTTTGTCTGCTATTTTTTTTAAACGGCTCTTTTTTTTGCTTTGTTCTGATTTGTAGACAAGGCACGTCCTCATGTGGTTGTTTTGTCTTTGTTTGTTCTGCTAGTTTTTTTTTTAAACGGCTCTTTTAAGAGCCACGATTGTCAATTTTTCTCGCAATCTTTCCGCATGCCAGAAGCGCTCAGTTTTGTGACAGGGGACGGCGCATTTCAGAACCATCATTAATAAGAGTATTTTCCCCCTGCAGAGCGTCAGTGTCTATTCCTGACAAAATTTTTGACAGTTCTCAACGTTTCCTGAAGGCGATCATGTTGCATTCACATTAATTGTGCTGACTTGCATAGGGGCTTCTTATCCCGCCAATATTTGGATGAGCAGTGGATGTTCAAATGATCACCCGCCCCCCCCCCCCAGTTTACGCCCGTTTTCACGTGAATTTACGCAAGTTTCCGCGCGCATTTTGTTCTAATTACATTACTTTAACGATATGCCAAAGTGTTTTATCGCCTTTCGCGCGCACTTGCTCTAGTAACGGATCTTGTCAGCAAACCTGTTTCATCATGAATTTCCACCATACCCCACCCCCCCACCCTCCCAACCCCCACGGTCCAAAAATACCCCATGTCAAAACGAAAGTTACGTCCTGTGTCCTTGTATTAGTTCCTCTTTCCACGTATATCGAACTTTCTTACAAAAACAAACGCAAGTACTATCTGCCCTTTAGAATAAAGGTAATAGTTTGTAGTATCAATTTTAATTATAAGATACCAGCATGTCAGGAGCCGTGTGGCTATCGATTCACTGACATCCCATATACTTTCCTATGTAGATTCATTTGTGTTTAATAGTGTTGCACTGTCTCTTCAGCAATGCCCAGGAAACGATGACGCAAGAAGTAAACTGACACAAAAGAGAGTTTCTGATGATACAAAATTCCCGAAATTTCGTTTCAGAGGTGTATCAAAGGCCTTAAAAGTATAATACCCCCAAAATTAAGATTGAACTTGCCTGCTGCAGTATATAAAGAAGCATGCTTGAATAAATGGATCGTGTAGGATAGAAAAATAAATCATCTTTCATTTTGGGTAAGGTGCGTCTTTTAGCTTAATTCAAAATTAATCTTTAAGGTTGTAATTTAATACGCTAGTAGGTATCCTAAACATGTCACCAAATAAAAAGCTGCATTTTCTTGAAATATCCCTTTAACGGTTGACTACAAATTGAATGACCATCTTTTTATTTTTTTTGTTTTTTGTTTTTTTCGAGTGAGAAGTTTTATTAACTAAAAAGGTTTGATCGTTGCCATTTCTCTGTTAAAAACCTTTAACTTAACATTCAGTTATATGATCTTATACATACTTATAGCTTTTACCACAACTCACGATGAACCAAGTCGTCCATTAGACCAAGGAGGGAAAGCAAGGCGCCAGTGCAATGACCACGTTGATGATGTACAGACAACAGAAATGAGCTGAATAACTGTTGGAATTCTTCAGAGTACCACGCACTCAGCTTGTAATGATAAACACATATCAGTAAACCAATATGTGAGTGATGAGCCTTTGCAATACAGGAAGTAATCAGTTAGCTTTTGAGAATAACAAAGCCAAATCTAGTGACGATTCAAAACACACCGGGGCAAACTTGTGAAAAGAACCAACTTTCAACAAGTGAAATTTTGATTAAATCAGACCAGATCTTGGGAGAGTGACGATTTTAATCAATCAAGCCAAACATGTGACCTTACCAGGATTACACCAAGCAAAAAACAAATGAACCAGATCAATCGTCTAAGCTCACCCGTTCGAACTCATTGAGAATGCATATCCTCTGACGATGAACAGACAACGGCTAGCGACGATGTTGTTAATGAAGACCATATCTTTGATGTTAATCAGATTGCATCTACAAAGGATTCAAATAAATCTGACCAAACCTCTAAGGCAGTTGGTCAGGATTTGAATGAACCAGAGCAAAATACTGGATGGATATCTCGACACCTACGAGGATTCATCTAAACTTCAATTGACCTCTGATGTTTCCAAGGTCAATATTACAAAAGATTCTAATGATCTGAACCAAAGTTCGGACGCCCATGAGATAAAGGCCAAGGAGGAGTTAAATGAACAGTACCAACCCTCTGGAGATGCCCAGACCGATGCTTATGAGCAAACCACTGATAATAACTCGACAGCCTGTGAGGATTCATCTAACCTTCAATTGACCTCTGATGTTTCCAAGGTCAATATTACAAAAGATTCTAATGATCTGAACCAAAGTTCGGACGCCTATGAGAAAAAGGTCAAAGATGGGTTAAATGAACAGTACGAACCCTCTGAAGACATCCAGACCGATGCTTATGAGCAAACCTCTGATGATACCTCGACAGCCTGTGAGGGTTCATCTAAACTTCAATTGACCTCTGATGTTCTGCCCTCAATGTTACAAAAGATTAAATGACTTTTGGGGGGGGAAAAAAAAAAACAAAAAAAAAAACCAAGTTCGGACTCCTATGAGACAAAGGACAGGGATGGGTTAAATGAACAGTACCAACCCTCTGGAGATGCCCAGACCGATGCTTATGAGCAAACCACTGATAATAACTCGACAGCCTGTGAGGATTCATCTAACCTTCAATTGACCTCTGATGTTTCCAAGGTCAATATTACAAAAGATTCTAATGATCTGAACCAAAGTTCGGACGCCTATGAGACAAAGGACAGGTGGGTTAAATGAACAGTACCAGCCCTCTGGAGATGTCCAGACCGACGCTTGTGAGGAGGAACTACTGAAGATAAAGCGTCCGGACTGTGAGGATTCATCTAAACTTCAATTGGCTTCTGATGTTTACCAGGTCGAAACATTCAAATGATTCTTGGGCCAATGTACACGCCCATGAGGCCAAAGTAAGGGAGGGATAACTTGCGAAACAGCACGACCCTTGGAAATATCAAACCGACGCGTATGAACAAATTCATGAAGTCAAATCGACGCAGGCTTGTGAGAATTTCATTCTCAACTTCATATGACCTAGGACGAAAGTTCAGAGGCCTATGAGACCAAGGTCAGGAGGAATTCACTTGAACAGCACCACGTTTGGGGATGAGGAAGAAAGTAAACTAAGATTTATCCTGAGTGAGGTTTGGTTAAACTAGAGATAATTTCAAAGATAATCAATTTACACCGAGTAAGAATTCAATTCAATCAGACCCCAACCTCAACGTGAGGAAACTGCAAACCAATGAAGGGAAACTGAACCAATGAAAGATACTAACAATACTAAACCAATACGAATCTAAACGATCCAAGCTACATTTACTGATGCTTCAATTCAACAGAGCAGGATCTCTGAGAGATCAGATCCCTGCGTCAGCAAAAACCAAACAAAGCAGCTGAAGAGCACGGAAGATATTCACACCACAGTTTCTGAGGGGTACGATAAAAACAAAACGAAAGCACAGCAGTGAGGAAGTCAGATACACTAAGGTGCTCGCGAGAGTGATGAAAATACTGCTAGGAATATACATGACCCAAATCAAGATGATACGGATAATGTTTCCGTTGCAGACGTACCAGCCTAGGATGGGATCACAACAGGATGATAGAAGTCGCTGCCAACCAATGTAGTAAAACAAAGAGAAAACAAGTTAGGCTAAAACTTGCACGAAAAAATTCGTTGAAATAACAAGTGTGTGAAAAAGCGTTTCAAAACTGCCTCAGAGTACCTCGAAACATAGTCCAGATGCAATTGGTGCAGTCACTGATTTGACCAGATATCCACCAAGTAGAAGTAGAAAGCAGTGTTGACACATTTGCTAGCAGGTACAACCCCAAAAATCCTTCATGAAGCCAGGCCATTGTCTTGAGTGAGCACACGGATTGGTAACGAAGAGAAGAAACCGATCGGTTTATGATTGATGATTCATGTTTTCTTTGTTGTTGATGTTTTTTTGTAATGAAATAGCTTCAGAGAATCTGTGAAGCATGTAAAGTAATACAGGCAATTCGCAGTAATCCATTCACACTTAAGAAAATGATATTGAACGTTGCATAACTGGAGGCTTAGGGAGAGACCGCGCGTAAAAAATGCGCATTCGCCATTACCTAGACAATGTGCTCTGTTACACGCGAACAATTTTCCAAGGCAGAGAGGGTTGCTGGCTTAACCCTCGTCTACCAGAGCCATTTTTTGTAACAAAAACTGACGAAGGGGGGTGGTTTACCCCCCCATGTGATTTTCGTTACTGGAACACTCGATTTCCTGTAAATTTGGTTACCAATGGGATAGCTTAGGGTTCTTCTTGTCCATTGGTACCAAAAATAAGTACTAACATCCCCATTATGAGTCAGCATGACGTCATATGTTGAGGGAAAGTACGAATACGGAATATAGGGTGGAAATTGTATTTCGCAATTTTAGCAACTCAAACACCTGATTATAGATCTAGAAAGAATGCTTGTCATTATATAAAACTATTCATTTCCATCAAAGTAGATCAAAAAACCGCATGAAATTATTTTCTTAACCTTTTGGCGAAAAATTGAATTTTCACTGTGTGTTGTCTATGGAACAAATGGTCAGTGTGATGATATGCGAACTTATGACGTCATTTTGGATTAATGGAAAGAGGAGGACCATCGCTATCTATTGGTACAAAATCAAGTGTCTTGATGTTCCTGTGTTTGTGTTAGGCATGTTGGTACTTCTCTTTTAGCCAGGTGGTTGTAGCAAGCCGGGGGAAAAAACCTGAAGGGGGGGGTAACCACCCCCCCCTTCGTAGACGAGGGGTTAACGGTCATCTCTGTCATCGTTTTCGCGTGCATCTTCAAAAAGCTCGCCCTACTGCTTGAATTTCTTACTTATGTAATGTTGTACAAAGTATAACAGAATCATCTTACCCTTGTTTAAAAGTGGCTTCATGATGAGTGAGTGTGGGGGGAGATAGTGGGAGGGTATGAGTAGGTGGGTGGTTTTCAAATGATCAGTATAACTTTTAAGTGCTAGTTATAACAACAAATACTCACTTATTTTTGATTTCAAATAGGCCCAAAATTGTTGTTTAGCAAAAATTACCGGCAGTTTGCCATAAAATTCTTCCCTTCCTGTTTATTCACTTCTGTTTTCTCCTCTCCCCTTAGCATCCTCATACTCTTCTTCAGTCTTTTTTCTCTGGTTATCCATTTTTATCTTACCCTTATCTCATTGTTTTTAATAAAAATACAATGACTAAAGGCATAACACATCTAAACCTGCTCTGTATTCAACAGAGGAGTAAACAACTTAATCATTGAAGGGATGCAAGAAGATGGACACGATTTGAAAGTGCAACTTTAGGAACTCTGTGAAAACGATTCAAAAGAGATGTGGTAATTGAGAAAGCCTATCGCATGCCTAGAGATGCAGATAGACCTGATTGCGTCCCAATAGTAAGGGTTGAGTTTACAAATTACGAGATAAAGAGCAAAACTCATGAAGAGATACGGAAGATGTCAGAATCGTCGGATTATGTCCTACGGAAGACGAAGCATTTATCTACAGAGCCCTAGGGTCACGATTAGGCGGGAAATGGTAGATGAAGCAAAAAATAGGGGACGAGTTTGGTATAGAGGTCAAAAAGGTGTTCTAACAGTGTCAATTTGTTCACCAAAAGATTGGTCAGATTAGACTTGTTAAATTAATATAATTTTCCCTGGCTGTGGAGAACAGTTTAACGCTTAATTCAAGGCCATTCTGGAGCAAACTTTTTAGAGTGATCCGATTTCGTTTAAACCGATGACAAATTACTTGTCTGGTCATCTTAAACTAAAAAATACAATCCCTATGTGCCTTCTGCAGACGACACAAAAACTCAATCCACTTGTGACACTTCACTCTGTGCTTTTCAAGACAAAAGAAGACTAACTAACTCTGTATTGCCTGTGAAGATTTGTAATACGTTTGCGCTACTAATTGTGCAATGGAAAATGAAAATAAGCACAAAATGTACAATAAGTGTCAATGCCTAATAAGTCAAACAATGTGATGCCATTTTTAAAGAAACCGATTCATTATGACCTTTCAGGCCAAGTACAGAGTGAGTCAGAAAACAAAATGGACCCTGATCGTGTCTTTAAGAAACATATATCTTAACATGTGTGATACCCACGGAAAGCTTATTTTATTAGCTTTAAGCCGCAAAGGTCTTTCACATCGATTAGGTATACACCGAGATCATAGTCTTCTAAATTTAAGTGTACGGTTTTGCGCTCTGTCCTCGGATTCACACTAAAATGAAAGACGTTCATGGAAGCAAATCAATGTCCAGAGCAAAGTCGGGGTATTTATTGAGTGTACAAGAAATGTAATTATGATATTTAACCCCACAAAATGCAGTAACAATTTATTATTGTTGAAAAGTAAATTAACTTAAGGAGGGGTCTAGGGTTTTTTACCCCGCCCTTCGACTGCAATTTTCTTAACTTTACCAATATATTACTTAGGCCTGTAGTACATCATATTTTAGCCCATGTTGAAAAGTTTTGAAAATGGGAATTATTTTGATCGTGTTGCCATGGTAACTGAACAGGACCTCTGATTAGCTAAACACGAAAACCAATGTAACTACTTAACGGTAACTTGCATTTACACCAAACTTGGGTAGAAGGTGCATGGGTATAGTGTGCAGAAAACCATGAAGCCGGATTTTTGATATAGTTGCCATGGCAACCAGGAGCTGACCAATCAGGAAACTTTATGCCATAATTCAAAATTGAAGCCCTAATTCAAAATTCACAGCCCTTTGGATGCTTGATATCTGTGCCAAATTTCATGTTGATTCGTCCTTTCGTTTTTGAGTTACGTTCGTTCCCGTTTCATAAAATCCAGATTTTCACCATTTGAGATAATATTGAGCGAAACGTAATAAAAAAAAATAATAAAAATTGCAAAAAACTATTAATTTGGACCAAAACTTGGAAATAATTGTTAATTTATTTTAGTGCATTTTGGTGCACATAGGGGATGATCTAATGGGTTCAATTATTTTTTTAAAATAATCGTCTTTAATATCACTGGGTGAGTGATAATAAAGAAATACATAACTTTTGAGACAGGCTGTAGTGGTATCCTCTCATTTAGAGAGTGACTTATATTGTCCAGATTCCAAAAAAGCCTTGGCGCGTCAACTGAGAAGGTTTCAAAAAGTAACTGAGTAACCTTTAAAGTCCACGATAGGAGTCCGTGGGGAATTTTCTTCAGTAAGTCATCTCTTTGGCGCTTTCCTCAATCGAAAGACCAAAAGGTCTTATTGACGAAAAACGGGATTCTGCGGACTTGACAGACAACAGAACAGGGGGCATATTTGCTCCAGTTCTGTTCTTCGTCACAACGTCTACCTTTTGAACCATTAAGGAAAAGTACCTTTGACTCAAAAGATTTAGACTTTGTAGCAATTGAACTACCAGGGATCCTAAATAAATGGGGTTAGGACACTCGATCAAGAGAGTGGAGGCATAATGAATGAAATCTGTATAATGTTTTAGTGATAGTTCGCCAGTAGCGAAGCTGACCATAACTAAAATCTACGTAACAATCGTGCAGTTGGTGATAAAAAAGCAATGGATTTTTTTTAGAGAGTATATATACTTAAAATATAGATCTGAGCCACTTCAATTTTACCCGACGTGTTTGGCAGCCATCTTTCAAAATGGCCGCAAAAGTTGCTTTCAATGTTTATCACATACATTCGCTTTCAAAATGCTTGGTGTTGGACATGATGGCTAAAATGTTTTTTAATGGTCTGTCTGGCTGAAAATGTTAAGAGGACATTTTTAAAGTTGACAACAAGGTTTCTTTACGGAGTTAAAGGGATAATTTCAAATCAAACATTCATCTTTCAAAATGGCCGCCAAAAGCATTTTATTTGGTTCTTTAAAGATATTACATACAGAATCATGTATTTAAAACTACTTTCAAATAATAGTTGGTAATTGCTAAGTTACCGTCACAGATATTACTCAAGAAGAAGTAAACATTACTGCATGTTTTAGACGTAACAGCATTTTTAAATTGGCCAACATATACTGAGTGGTATACTTTGAACTCAACAGCAAAAAGCGGTGTGGCGTCGAGTTCACAACTTTTCAATATAAACTTCGTTTTCTTATCATATCTTTGTAAGTACAGCAATATATGTGAAGTCATTGTGATCTTCATTTCAAAGGCTGTGGTGTGTTTAAGGTTGGTTAGGGCTATCTTGATTGAATCCATCGCCCTGTACCAACTCCATGAGCAAGTTTTGCATCTCCGTTTACAAAAATTTTCACAACTTTGTTCAAAAACACAGCAAGTAAAACTTGGGTCATCCACGGCAAGATGACAGCCTGGAACATAACCTCCAATGACCTTGACTTCCTTGGTCCACGGGGGGGGACTTGATTTGACATTCATGCACATATAAATGAACTCCTATGCACCTCAAACCCAAGCTGGTTTAAATCGGACTTAACTTTTCGACCAACGAATTGAAAACGAAAACCTAACAACGGGGGAAAAAAAACAAAAAAGGACATGCGCACTATCGCAAAATCCCTCTACTGCTTTGAGGAGTTGTGGTTCTCCGAGGTTACCGTCTGAATCATGCTTCTCCTCACCGTCATTCTGTCAAGAGGGTCACGCGGCTTCCCGCAGATCCAAGCGTCAAGTCCTGCTTCAAGAAATAGCGGACCTTCAACGCAAGGTGGCAATCGATTCCCATCCCCTTAATTTTAGAGGGGGTTTTGCGTCGAGCTTCTTCTAGCTCCCAAAAAGACGGCGATTGGCGTCCAATACTCAATATGAAGCCGCTCAATTGTAACATCACCCGAAAAAAAGGGATGGAGAAGATTGCGCCCAATGCTCTCGTGGCCCAATCAAGAACTGTGGGCAACGTCTCTGGATCTGAAGGACGCCTACCGCCACATCCCAATGAACGGGAGAATCAAGTCTGGTTTGCTTCAAGATAGAACAAGAATCGTCCAGTTCCCGGTGTCTCCCGTTTCCGCATGTCCACGGCGCCGGGAGTCTTCACTCGTGTGGTCAAAGCGTGGGCTCGGTTATCGACGGCAGGGGATCAACCCTTGTATCTATCTGCGTTTTGGTTTTGATCTACAGCCCGACGACTTACATCTCTCGCCCACACAAAGTGTTGGTGGTGCAGGAGGTCACGAAGTTGGGGTTCATCGTGAACCATCGAAGGTGGATTTCGAGAGGTTCACGATAGGGTTCATTGAACTATCGAAATCCAACTTCGATCCAAGCCAGTTCCCAGTTTTCCCGGCGAGCGCAGCGGGACCTGCTCATGGGTCGTGATCTAACAAGGGGAAGCAGGTAAGCAAATGTCATTCAATGCGCGATTGCTCCTTGTCGGGGCCCAGCCAAGCTCGTGCTTTGGCTGGCTCCAAGGTTTTCTGTAATCATGGCCAGCATTGTGGAATCGTGCTTTACTGTCCGGCATCGTATGCGAACAATCCCAGCTGTCCTTAGGGCGCACTATCGCCCGTCCACGTAGACCACCTGGTTCCGATGAATGCGAGCGTGAGGGACGCTCTATCCTTGTGGATGTTGCCAGCAATCTCCTCCGGGGGTGGAGTTCCCTCCATGCTAGGCCAGCCTGAACCTGACCACAGACTGGGGCGGTCACATTCGAGACGAGACTGTTTCGGGCCGCTTGTCGACCGCGGATCAGTCTCTTCACATCAATGTCATGGAAAATGAAGCAGTGATTCTATTTCGGCATCCATTTTCATGACTTGGTGGCCGGTTGCAAGGTCATCATCAGGTCCGACAACACCACGGTGTTGTGGTACATCAACCGGCAGGGTGGAACAAGATCCCCCACTCGTTGCCTCCACACGCGCAACTAATCGGAGTGTGCATAGAGGAGGGAGATCACGTTAAAGGCTGTATGACGGCGGGCTGGTTACAATGTCACTGCGGATTGCCTATCCAGAGGCGGGACGTTTTGTGGAGTGGTCCATGTCTCATCGGGTTTAGCGTGAAGATTTCTTTCTGGGTGTTCGATCGCCCGTCGATAGATCTGTTTTCGAAATCCGCCAGAAATGCCAAGCTTCCGGACTATGATCCCCTGCGACGCGATACCGGAGAATGGGCGTCGGATACTCTCGTTCTCTCTGGACTGGTCGGGGGATGAAGGCTTACGCCTTCCTCCCGATCACACTCATCCTACGAGTAGTAGACATGGTTAGGACAGGGTCGACATTGCTTGGCCACCTTCTGGCCTCGTCAGCCTTGGTTTCGTCCGCTGGTGAACCTGACACACCCCCGTCCTTCTCCGGGAGAAGACAGGTGCGTAAGGCTGTTTCTTCCTTTTTTGCTTTCAGGGACTGCGCGCGGTGCTCCGCAGGACTCTCATGTCTTGTGGGACTTAACTGCGGATGTCCAGACGGTCTGGCACGTTTTCTCTGACAGCATGGCTGCTGTCAGGAAATGCTTCCAGAAGCAAGGCCTTCTCGTGACGCTGCCAATCTGGGGCTAGGGGCTGGCGAGGGTCCACACAGTCACTTATTTTGGACGGGGGCGGGTCTTCGCTAAGTGAGTGCAGGACTAAAAAAAATTGTCAGGCCACTGCCGCTGTTCGCCAGCTCGCAAATTCATGAATTATTTATTCAGTTAGTGGACTAGACACGAACACAATCAAGAATTACAGGTGACGCTGTTCAATTCTATCACCGAGGAACGGACCCTGGGGCTGTTCGAAAGGTTATGAATCCTTGAACCGCCTTTTACTGGCATGTTTTACACAAGGCCGCTCGAGGGCCAGTTATGCCTGGGTGGGATTTGCCAACGGCCCTACGGAGTGTGACTGGCGTGCCGTACGATCCGATGGGCTCCGCCAGTGTGGCTGCTGTTACATTTGAAACTAATTTCCTACTGGCCATTGCCGTCAGGCCGTCGCGCCTCAGAATTCACGAATTTGTCGGTGAGGAAGTTCATAGTTTTCGGACGTTTCGGGGCCACTCTCCATTTCCGCCCGGGTTTTCTCAGAAAATTGAACGACCTGGCTTTGAGGGCTCCACCAGTTTTCTTTACGATTATGTTGGGTGGTTCTTCCGTGAGGGGGGAACCGACTTTGGTGTCTGGTAAGAGCACTCAAATATTACTTCTCTCGTACAACGGCCCTTCGTGAGTAGGGTAGTAGTAGAGCGGCTGTTTGTGATAACACGACATCCGCATCCGCGACATTCCAAAGAAACTCTGGCACGATGGGCCTGCGAGAGGTTATCAACCAGGTCAATGCGGTGAACGCCGGTGAAAGTGCCACGGTCATTCCACCAGAGCTGTGGCAAGTTTGCTGCCTTCACCACGGCCTCCGCCTAGAACCAGATCATTAATCCGTTGGCTGGCGCTAAAAACAATTCTTCATCACACCTACATGAAGGATATGAGTTCCAAGGCTGGGGTTTCACTACGCTTCTTCCGAACAGCGTGAGCATGATCAGGTCAGCGTAAGTCTACTTCCGGGACTTTAACTCGCAAATCACTTATTTGGTGGACTGTCTTATTCAAATAAGTTACCCGCCTTTAATATAACTGAAATACATTGTAACCTAATTAAATTACTTAAGACGATCAATGTAGTAGGTTTTTATGTAGTTGTGAGATAGTAGTAAAAGGTGGGTGTTGATATATTAGCAAAATATGCCTAAAATGGTCATTTCGCGGCCATCTTGGAAAATGGCGACAGGGACACATATGCAATGCTTTGATTGCGACAAAACACTGAACATGATTAGGCATATTTAGATGACTAGTATAGACATAAGTAAGTAAAAGGCATGTGTTGATATAGTAGCAAAAATGCCTAAAATGGTCATTTCGGCGGCCATCTTGGAAAATGGGCCCCGACAGGACCCAATATTTGCAATGGCCCGTGATGGACAAAACACTCTGATTGTTACCATCATTTAGCATATTTATATGACTAGTATAGACATAAAGTAAAAGGGCATTGTGGATATATTCAGCCAAAATATGCCTAAAAATTGTCATTTTGGCGGCCATCTTGGAAAATGGCCGAAGGGGGTGCACATTGACGATGGCTCATATTTAATATGTTCGTATTCCCTTTCTCTACATTCTGTGCCAAAATTTCATTGCTTTTATCACAAAATGCACGATAGGTTAGCTATGCCGCCTCCCTAGTCGTACGTTGCGCTTATTACGCTAGTCATCCGTGCTATTAAGTCATTCTGCATTAATTATTAGCTAATTAAGGTAGCTTATCGAAATTGGTGGTGACTGTCAATATCGAAATCGTCTATGGGCAATTTGTAACACAGTGTCACCCGCTGATACTACTCATCAGTCTGGCTGTTTGAGGTTGGTTGTCAAACTTCTCCTCATGTGCACTGTCTTTTTAAACTGTCCAATTTAATTTTCTAAAAATTAGACTATTAAAAGCTGCATCGTTACCATAAACGTAACCATTACCACATAACATCACAATTAGTATTCCAATAGGAAAGTACACTCATGCCATCCATTACTTGGGAAACTATCTATTTGTGCAACCTTGTTTTGTACCATAACTGGGAAAATCCCTCGCTATTTAAAGCGGGTATATCTAGAAAGATCTCTTAGCATGTTAAACACGTAGAAAATTTCTTTTACACAATGTGAAAAGGTTTAACCTTTAGCACTCTTTATCGAAAGTGCCTACAGATCTAAACTAGATTTAATGAAATATGTGATGTTGTAACTAGTTGTTTGCTCGTATTCGTATCCACAAGTCATGGTAATGCTTGGGGTGGTGTCAGGATTTTTATTAGCTAGTGTTGTGACCGGGGCGGGGCGCGTGTTTATCCATGATATGACGCTCCTAACATGGCCGCATTTGAGGGCTGGGTTTGCCCCCCTACTCTTATTGGACACTGACTACGATGTAACATGTACAGTTCGTGTGTGACTCTCTGTGGTACACGGACCGACGGCCTTAAGGTCCCCTCCGAAGGACGGGTGCTTTCATGATTCATTCCCCCAATTCCAAGTGAACCATGGAGGAGAACGGTATTCTATATTTAATCAATAGCTGGTATACAGATCAAATCCAGAATTGATAGTACCCGAATAAATCCCAGCAAGTGCCACGACCCCACCGGGATTCGAACCCGGGAATTTTGATGGTAAATTTGCGCCAGAGGCAAGCACCCTAACCGCTAGGCCACGCTCTCCCACAAGAACAGTCATTATGCTTTACTCATGGCACAACTACCTTTTAAGATTGATGCCATTACACAATCTTTTGCCAGGTTAATCAGGACATAATGAATAAATGGTGATAAGAATAGTGCAATGGAAAGAGGTTGTGTATTTAAAAGGAATCATGGTCCCTTGGAGCCAGGGCCCGGGTTCCACAAACAATAATGGAACGGAATAGTATTACGTGAAGAGTAGAGAGTCATATACATAATAACTGTACAAATCCAGTGGTCTATCCTTTTACAGCCATGCCGTGTGTAGAAAATATAGCACCCCATAGAAACATTGATAATTTGGAACATGTACTTCCCCGTACAGGAAATGCATTTTGTAAGTGTATGCTTTCAGTCTGACCTGAAAATTCGATTTAGACATTAGCGCTAATATAGATGGACTCTTTACTTTTCATTAGTACTTGTATATCTATATAGCACTGATATTTTTGTTCCTATACGTATAAAATTAACAAATCAGATTGAATAGGTACTCCGTATTTATTTATTTATTTATTTATTTATTTATTTATTTATTTATTTATTTATTTATTTATTTATTTATTTATTTATTTATTTATTCTTTATTAATTTATTTATTTATTTACGGTATGAAATACGTCATGTAGTATGTTGTTTTGATTTGCTTTAATTTATTTGGACAATGCTCCTGGACAACCCAAGAAAGCCTCTACAGGAAGCTTAATTTCCATTGGGGTCCATTTACCGAGGCGCAATTGGGACAGCCAGGGGTAATCACCCTACTCTTTTCGACACTGACTGATGTGCAAGCACATGTATGATTCTCTGTACATGGGACCAACAGCTTAACGTCCCCTTCGAAGGACATAGCCCGTGTGGCATATATGGTTCAGTTGCCCAAGTCCCACTTAGCCTTCGGAAAAGGGAATTACAATTTTAGTCATTAGCTCTTGTACAGATTAAATTTAGAACCCATTTATACCCCTACAAGTGGTCCCGCCGGGAATTGTAACGGGGACCTCCAGCAACAAAGGCTAATACCCTAACCAGTGGGCCACGCTCTCCCTTACGCTCAAATGCTGGTATGGTAAAGACTCGCACAACCCGTTTCTCGTAATGATGTATCATTTTTAGTTTACACTTGATTAGATTGTTACATAATGTATGTTACACATGTATGTATCTAACAAATGTTCAGAAGGCAATTTTGAAAAATACTCGGTAACTACGGAAACTACCTGTGTCAGTTTGACATTTCCCCAAAATGCTCAAATTGGTCAACTGTGACGCGTCATAGCCTACCCACACAAAGTTTTTTTAGAAATCCCCTCTGCAAACCTTTTAATGAGACCTAAATTTGACAAATAAAAACAATCAGTAAAAATACCAGGAAATGACCCCAAAAATATCGCGAATTGTTGTTGGAGTTGTTGTTATTGTTACAAAAATGTAGCCAAATAATAATTCATTTACAAGATGTATCATATATATTAAGCCATCCTAATATTTCCATCGTTAAAAAGGATATCATATAATACGAATAATAAAAAAGTTTGGAAATACACAAATTTTAACAGGTCGAACACTTAGAAAGTTTGTTCTATTTCAGCATCCCCTTGATAACGGTTGATAACTCGTAAGGATATGTTGCTAACTCTAAATGAAGATCGTACTACGAATAACATTGTACGAGATACGTTATAAAATAGTAATTGAACACTTATCAGGTGGTTTTCGTGGGAAAAACTGAATTGGTTGACAATAAAGTGCTAGGGATTCAGGACGGCACAGAAGTGTATGTACCTTCGCAGTGGACTTCATAACGGGTACTCGAGATTTTAATAGCAGATGTTGTACATTCTTCGGTTATAATTCTCCTTTAGCAACGTCAGACAGATCGAATCCTAAAATTTCAATTCGTTCACATCAAATTAGTGGTGAAAGCAGTTCATAACGTACGTCAGTCAATCAAAATAATTTTTAACTTATTTAATAAATGGCGCGTAATCGAGAATCAAAGAAGGACAAGTGAATTAATCAAAACTAATTGCAGCAGGATTAATTTCTCAGATTTTTTGTTAGAAAGCCTTTAACAAACATATCAAAAAGGTGACTAAAATAAAACAGTGAATATGTATTTTTATGGGGGTGGGTTCGGGGGTTAGGTTTACACCGGGTTTACACAGGGGTCGTCAAAGTATTGACAGGATCGAAATGCTTCAAAAAGTATAACAGCATATTAATTCTTTCAAGGATTAAAAGGGTTTAATGGCGTCTCAGAAAGGAACGTTACCCTCCAGAAACGGCACTTCATGTTTACTTAACCAATTCTTGGCATCTGTTTAAGCTTTGTATTATGGTTAAAAAACGAGAAAGAAAAAGAAGAAAAGAAAGAAACTGTAAGAAAATAACAGCAATGACGGATTTCCTCAAAATGATTTGCAAAACCTATTTGTTCCACGGCTAGCAATAGCAGCGGAAACATGTATTGATTTGTATGGGTTTCAGCACACTTAAGTGGTCAGATTTAATCTGTCAAATGTTGTAAGCATATAAAAAGTACCTAAAACATGCAATTACTTGTTCTTCTGACATTACACACTATCTGTTGCATGGATAAGTAACAAATCCCCTCACCCCACCATCTCATCGTTAGTGCAAATATGAAATTAGTTAAAGCGCGCTTTTTAATCATGGTATGAGCGTCTACCTACAATGGCTATTATACTGCACACCAAAGAGGAAATAAGATTAATGACAAGAAATATTGCAAAGCACAGAGCGTTAGTTGTAGCTCAGCGTGAATGGGTAAAAGTCTTTCCCCAAAGTAGTCGATTGGGACATGTCCTGCTATGCTGTTGTTTTTTAGTCTCCCATCGGGGGGGGCTAGGTGAAAACCCAGGGTAAATCATTAATAATTATTAAAACAATAATAGTCGGGTCCCCACAAATATAAAACTGGCACATTTTCTTGAAAAAAGAATAAAAATGTCACTTCAATTTCATTTCCCAATATCAGTGACTAGTGGATACAAAGACATTCAGGCAAACAATGGTTAAAGATTATTCAATCACCGGCCCAGTATGCGGGTAGAAAAACAATTCAAATTCCTTTCCATCTGGAGTGCAGGACCTTGTTATATTGTCGCGCAGCTGAAGAGATTTCAGTTGTTATGCTCTCCCAATTAGATCTTGAGTACTTTTCAGGACAAAAACTTAAACCTCATTCACAGATAAATAAATATTGAGCTTCTATAGTGCGTGTTCAAATTAATTTGGCCTATTTTTCATCATTTATTATAAAAGGACGCAGAAAACATGAACACACATCATGAGAGAACATTGCTGGGCAAGCTTTGACATAACACTTTGTGCAGGAACACAAAAATCCGTAACTTATTGCTTAACTTCATGTCTATTCCAATTTACCGCCGCGTTTTCAGAAGAAATTAGTGTCGAGTGTCAACGACCTATATTATAATTTTACACTGGGTTATTGTGAGAGAGGGCGGGTACTTGTCACTCAACCCGAATCGTGGAGGTGGTAAACAACTGGCATAACAATGGCCCTACATAACACCTTGCCCATGAAATATCTTAACGCATGGTAGCTGAAGTCTATACATATCAATTGGTCTCTGATATTGGGAAAAACGAAATGAGGTGCATTTATATAATTTTAAGAAAATGTGGCCAGTTTTATGTGCGGGAACAGACTTATGTGATGTAAAATTTATTATGAATTTGCACTTGGTTTTCCCTTAGTGTCCAGATGGGGACTACAGCATTTGATACAGTTGGTATTGGTCACGTTCCCATGGTCTAAAGGTTAAGAGTTCCAGTAAGGATGGCACTCAGAGGCACAGAAACAATTCTGGAGCATGGCAAGATTCTAAAAAGGTTCAACAAAGCAAGCGGTCGTCAAAAAACGGGAACGATTAGCCGAAATAATGCTGTATGCGTAGAGGACTGAACCATAACCCTGTAATCAGCAACAGACCTTGGAATTTTAGGTATGTTGGCCAGGAGCGTGTTAAACGTTTTTATGCAGGGGATATTTGACGCATGGTTTACTATTCTATTGCTAGCCATGGACAAAATAGGTTTGCATATTTTTATGGAAAATATTGTTTGGTAAGGCAAAAGTGGCCGTTTCGAGAGGGGGTGGTAAGTTATTTTCCCCCTCATTTCAATTTTTTTATTGGGGGGTCAGTGGTATATTGTATAATTGTAATTTCTCAACTCGTTAATATGCTTGCTTTGTGTAAAGTATGTTGTCTTTGTCTTGTTACAGTTGTGTCCAAGCGATGTTTTTGAATGTATCCTATCTTTCTAATTTTGTTTATGTAATAGTAATGATTCCTGCGATGGGTATCAGGAACATGGGCATGGGTGCGGGTGAGGTTGATTTTTTTTTGCATTTTTATTCTTTTAAATTCTTATTGGTTGATTTTGCGATTTTGTTTTTTCTATAATCTATTAATGTAGATCCATGCCTGGCCTTGAATGGCGTCAGTGTGATTTTATATGCCAATTACATTACTATTTTGTGTACCTGATATATATAAGATTACTATATGTTATTTTGTAGATGGAAGTGTCTTTCTGTGTTCAATAATACGGTCCATGTAAGAAAAAATGTGGAAAAAAAATTCCTGTGTTGTGCTAGGTAGGTTGGTACTTCTCTCCAACACTTTGGGATCACCGTATCTTACTATACCGGTTGGATGTTTGTTTTTGGACGAAAAAGGAGCGGAAGGAACTGTAAATGAACAATAATTTACATAATAATTTGTCACTATAAAAAAAAAAAAGGTTTAGCAAGACGGGGAAAAACCTGAAGGGCGGTGGTAACCACCCTCCCCCCCCACCTTCGGTAGTCGAGGGGTAAAACACCAGAGGTTGATGATTGTTTGTTTTTTTTTTTTTGTGTTTTTTATTTGTCTTGATCTTACTCTTTGGTCATCAACATTGCAATATATTGGCGATTTCTAGGATTGGGGCTACTAAGGGTCTCGAGAGCTCCCTGGTTGTTTGCCCCAATTATTTAAAATCAGCCTATTTAAGGCTTATATCGTAGTAGCCCAAACAAATTTCTAGACCAAAATTTCTAGACAACGATTTGTTAATTCCGTCCATGTTCGAACTAACACCAATTATAATAGCTACTAATGAGCTAATAGGAAAAAATCTGCAAGGAAAAACCGATTTCGGTCGTCCTGATGCTTTGCACAATTATGGAAGTCCGCATCCCTAATTGTTTTTGACGGCGGAGGTTGTTTTCTATTAAGGCTGCCGACAGGTGTCAACACTTTCTTAATCAGTATTCGTTTGACCGGGCGGCTAGCGTTTATGGTTAAAGCTCCCGGCATGGCACATTTTCACAAAATAGGAAATTTCTTCCATTTGCTTTCAAATTGATTTAGTCTAGGCCATTGGAAGAACAGAGATTATATTTTACACAAAAAATAAAATACCCCAAAACAGATAGAGACATGAATATGAGGATAAAGACATCCACGTAATTGTAGGCAAACTTTTTAGTGGTTTCCTTAACTTTAATCAAACAAATGTGTATATTAATTGAATATTTTTGACTCGTACTCACTGATATTAAAACCACAAAGGTATACACCGGTCAAACAGTGTACATAGAGTGGGAAACATTGCATACGGATTGCCTTGTTCTTGTGTTTCAACGCCATTTTCGTCGTTGCTGATTTTGCGTTCGCCGGCGACGTGAAGTCCAAAATCGTCTGTTACCATAAGGAAGAGGATTTGGCTTTTAATCATTTGGGGAGGGCTTGTATATAAAGCTTACAAACCATGAAAAATTATCGATTTTGAAAAATCTTGAGGACGCACTATTTTCCAAATGTACCCAGGTAAACGGACATTTCGTGATGCGTAACTCCCCGGCTCACCTATAAAAGAGTAGGAGTAGTGAGCGATCCGTATTATCCCTAAACCTTTGGCCCTATAAGTGTTTCTAGACTACGGATTCTTTCTCCTTTCCAAAGTTCACAAATTTTTTTACGATATTATAACACCTGACAAACATTGGGATTGATACAAATATCTGTTATAAAGCGAGTATTAAAAGAATCAATTTTTTGGAAAATAGCTTCTTTTGAAGATATTAAACCATTCGCTTGGGGGAGAGGAGAGAGGATTGAGAATGTGTGATTATGTGTTGAATATCCTCCTTACAACAGTGGCATGCGCTGAATTTCAGATTTGGGGGAGCAGACTTTTATAATTGCCCCGATTAGTGACCTTCAAGGCAGCGAATGATTTGATTCGGTGTGAATTGCAATTAGTCCGGCGGGAGCCACGTCCGGGCTCCACAGACGACAACAGAATAAGCGTGAAACTAAGTTGCGTGATGAAGAGTCAACTGAAGCGAGTGCCCTATTCTTTACCATTGTAGCCGGACTATGAGAACGGCGGACTATAATTACTTCTACACCGGCACACTTATCTCGCGAAGAGTGAAGACAGGGATGAAGTAGAGAATAAAGTATGATTTTGGGAACCGGTTTACTCTCTTTAAGACGAAGGAACCAAGGAGATACCATTCTTTTCCACGCAAAAAATAATGGTGTCGCCGGGTTCAATTCGTCGTAAAGAGAGTACCGGTTCCCCAAATCATACCTTTATTCTCATTCTAAACAGCTTTATCATTTAAGGTCATCTTTAACTCAATTTCGCGATGTTTTTTACGGCTTTTAATACAACAAGAAAGGACTGCCACCCCCCAGTGACAACAATCGAACAACCCGTTGAACGCAACGATCATACGCAACGAGCGCAACGTTGTGCAGACAGGGGCTTAACCAGACCCTGAAGCCTCCGGGGGGTGCAAGACTCAAGAAATTTTCCCGATTTTTTCAGGCGCCATTTTTTCCGGCTTCACTGTGCTCGGGAGCCGATAGACCCAGCCGGGGCAACCTTCATCCCTTCCCTTTTCTCTCTTTCCTGCTTTCCCTTTTCTCTTCTTCTCGCTCTTCTTTTTTCCCTTTCTCTTCTCTGTTCCTGTCTTTTCTTTCTCTTTTTCTCTTCCTTTTCCCTTTTTTCCCTTCCCATTTTTTGGCTCCCCTTCCCGATTTACCCATTTGTTCTGGTGTCCGGGGGGCAGCTTGCCCCCCCCTGCCCCCCCACGGATTACGCCAACTGTTGCAGCGCACGCGAACATAGCAAAAACGCAGTATGACGCGAGCGCTTCAACCTAAAAATAACATCAATACGCAGCGCGTACTACCTGGGTTCAATTAAACGAATTGACACAGCATCTAGCAATGAAATGGCTTTACATTTTAAAGATGTTTAAGAATGATACTCTCCTATCGTTAGATGGAGCAGATTATTCTTGTTGACAAAATGTTTAGACCGGTAAGAAATTTTCATTTTCCAAGCCATACTGTTTAAGTGGAAATTTTCACGTTCAGATATTTTCGCGATTTTAACAGTTGTGCCAAATGCGCGATGAAATATTTTAATTTTCACGGTATTGACCTCAATGCAATACAAATCTATTGGAAAAAGTTATTTTCGCGAGTTTATTTTGCGTTTTATGTTCACTCGCGAAATTCGCGAAATAAAGGTAAAAGCCAAGTTTTTTGCCAACATTCGTGGGGTTTTTGTATTTAAAACTGAACTTCGTGACATTTAAAGACTAATCTTTGGAACATTCCTAACATACTTCATGGAAAATATTCCTAGCAGCAAATCAAAAAACACTGGACAACTTTACAATCTCTAATCCGCCAAAGTCATTCCCATCTTTCAACGGTATAAACTCAAGCGATATCACTAATTACGGACCCATTTCCGTCCTTTTTTTAAGATTCTCGAAAGATCACAATTGCCTTTTCACTTTCCTCAAACAAACATCCTTGGTGATGACGACATGGGCAATGTTTCTACATTATGCTTCCTTTTATTTACTGCATTGTCTTTTTCGTGAATAATAAAATCTTGAATTTTTGAATCATAATCATTTTGTTTGTTATAGTTCCCATATTAATCTCTTCTTTTTAAATTATTTTTCTGAAGATTAATCATCTGGAAGATGTTAGTTAGTTTAATAATTCTCGTTATCTTTTGTTTTTTGTTTCTTTGTTTGTTGTTAGTTTTTTCGCGTGAAAATGTTTCTGAAGGCGTATAACTACACGAAGCAAGTCGAATCGAATTAAATACACATATATTTCAAAAAAAAACCGTACAACCTCTACAAAAAAAACACCCACACCTTCCTTGGAAATGGTTGATTTGTTTTTCGACGGTTGCGTTCTGAAAATAAAGTAATTCTAACATGGAGAAAAGCGATTATATGTTACCATGAGAGGTGGTAACAAATAACAATAGAGGTAGCGAATAGCGTCATATGTATGATTGTTAAACATAAGAACCGTTATTCTCAAAAGTATAGTTACCGCTAGTACTGGTTTAAAATCACAATTAAAACACCCCACTACATAAACGCTATTCTAAAAGCATGGTGTTAACTTTAAACGCTGTTTAAACCTAGCAGACGTCGTTAAATATGTCTAAAAACGAGTTAAACTTAGGGAAGTGGTCCGGGTAGTGGTAGTTGGTAGTTTAGCGGGTTTTAAACTTCACGCTTTAATCAAGTCTCAGCCATATGGTGAGACCAGTTGTCCTCTATTCTTTATTTTCTTTTCCGAGTCCTCCGTTGATTTCTTCTAGTCTCGATGAGTTTTTCCTTTGCTCCTCTATTTTAATGCTAGTGTGTATCTGCTATCAAAAGGACATAAATGAAGACAGTACGAATTAGAGCAAGGGCCCACATAGCTACATACACACAGTTAAAATGTTTATCCAAGGCGCTTTTACCAACTTAATTCATTGGTCCACCCAGTCTGATATAAATTAATATCCAGATCATTAAATAATAGGCAGAACTTCATGCGAAGAGGAGTGGAGCATATCACCCCCCCCAAAAACTAAAGAAAAATTAAAAAAAAAAAAAAAAAAAAAAAAAAATCAAGCACCTAATTTGATGGTCGAATTCCACATGGCCTATGTTCCATGCTGAAATGTATGGTGGAGCACAATGAATGATGTTAAATTTTGTTCTTTTGGTTGTTGGTGTTTTTGTTTGTTTGTTCTTTTTTTGCTTGTTGATTGCTTGTTGGCTTTTTTGGTTGTTTGCCTGTGCTAACGGTTCAATCATAACAGATACACTGTACATTAAGATAAAACGGTTTCATAATAAATCAGTGATGTAAGTTGTTTCAGTATGCTTAAATTTATTATTAGGACCACTTTCACCTAATTCATGTTAAAATAATTCACTAAAAAACGCTTCATAATAAGAAAAAAACCTTTTAGCCATGATGTTTGTCAAATTGTTCAAATTATATGAAATGAAAAAAAGTACTATTCGAATATCGTTTACTTTGAATTACTATGACGTGCATGTCTTGCACACAGTTTATATAACTACGCTCTCAGTTACTTAAATAAGCAATGCCGTTTCCGTTATACGCGTTCGGTTTAAGCATCGGCATGGTGATAGGTACAGCACATGTGGACTACCTTGATACAAAGATAACCGCATACGTTTCACAACTAAAAAAGGCATATGTTCTATCATGTAGTTAGATATAGCTATATATATAATATGATATAATCATATATATATTTTTTAATATAGAGATATATAGATATAAATTGATGAACCGCTGGAACGGTAGTTGTAGTATTGTTACTCGGAGTTTCACGCTATGCGATCAACAGACAAAACTGGCTGCTATTCGGTGGATGCGGAGAAATATAGCGGTGTTGCGGACATCGTAGAGAGAAGTTGGTTGGTCGTAGAAGGGCGGCATTGAAGGAAGATGACAAATTGCGGACGGAGGAGACCACCCACCAAACATCATCAAGAACCTACAAGCATCATAAGCAGACGTATATCAGATATTTTCATACAACAGAGATTACCTTCAAACAACGAATCAGCATTCTACAAAACGACGCTCTGAAAAACCAGGGATAAAAAAGCAGAACATCACATACAGAGAACCGTGCAACAGGACGACCGCAAAAGGAGTAAACGAACATCTGCCTGGTTTAACGCCCTTCAGCAGAGAACGTCTCCACCAAACACGGACGCTCGTTCACTAAGCTCATCGACAAAATTTCACCAGCCGGATCCAAACTCAAACAAGATATTCTAACGGAAATTACAGTTCAAGAAAAAAAAAAATAGCTACAGATGAATGCCCAACGTCGCCAGAATCTCAAACCACAACAAGAAGATCGCCGCAAAGGATAATCAACATACACAACATGGATGCAACTGCCCGCAACAAGGAACCTGTGACCACTGCAAGGAAACTGTTTGGAACCTAACATCATCTACAACGCGACGAAGTCAAAGTAGCGGCGAACAGGGAATTTAACCAAACTTTTACATCGGATGACGGAGACCAACTTTCAATGACGAGATCCACAACCACAAGACATCCTTCAGAAATTGAAAAGCACCAGAACAGCCCAGAACTCTCCAAGTACGTTTGGCAGCTCAAGAAGGACAAACAACCCTACGACATCACATGGTTAATCGTCAACAGCCCCGGACCGTTACTCAGCGGAACCAAGAAATGCAACCTCTCTCTCACGAGAAAAGCTGGCTATCATCAATGCGACAAAACGCAGACTCCTCAACAAGCGACCCGAAACTGATATCCAAGTGCCCGCCACGAGAACAAATTCTAATTAGCAAACCACTCCAGCAACACCGCTATATATTCTCCGCATTCCACCGAATAGCAGCCAGTGGTCTGATGATCGCATAAGCGTGATGAAACTCCGAGTAACAAAAAAAAATACCGTGTCCCGCAGGTTCACAATTGTAGCGCGCTCTGCTTTGAAGCATTGAGCACTCTGCATGAAGATAGTCTCCTCGCCTTATATAGTTAATATAATATATATAGATATAATATATATATATATATAGATATAGATATATATATAGAGAGAAGAGATAGATATATAGAGAGAGATATAGATATAATAATACAGAATAATATAAAATAATAATAAGATATATATTATTTATTATAGAGATATATAGATATAAATTGATGAACCGCTGGAACGGTAGTTGTAGTATTGTTACTCGGAGTTTCACGCTATGCGATCAACAGACAAAACTGGCTGCTATTCGGTGGATGCGGAGAAATATAGCGGTGTTGCGGACATCGTAGAGAGAAGTTGGTTGGTCGTAGAAGGGCGGCATTGAAGGAAGATGACAAATTGCGGACGGAGGAGACCACCCACCAAACATCATCAAGAACCTACAAGCATCATAAGCAGACGTATATCAGATATTTTCATACAACAGAGATTACCTTCAAACAACGAATCAGCATTCTACAAAACGACGCTCTGAAAAACCAGGGATAAAAAAGCAGAACATCACATACAGAGAACCGTGCAACAGGACGACCGCAAAAGGAGTAAACGAACATCTGCCTGGTTTAACGCCCTTCAGCAGAGAACGTCTCCACCAAACACGGACGCTCGTTCACTAAGCTCATCGACAAAATTTCACCAGCCGGATCCAAACTCAAACAAGATATTCTAACGGAAATTACAGTTCAAGAAAAAAAAAAATAGCTACAGATGAATGCCCAACGTCGCCAGAATCTCAAACCACAACAAGAAGATCGCCGCAAAGGATAATCAACATACACAACATGGATGCAACTGCCCGCAACAAGGAACCTGTGACCACTGCAAGGAAACTGTTTGGAACCTAACATCATCTACAACGCGACGAAGTCAAAGTAGCGGCGAACAGGGAATTTAACCAAACTTTTACATCGGATGACGGAGACCAACTTTCAATGACGAGATCCACAACCACAAGACATCCTTCAGAAATTGAAAAGCACCAGAACAGCCCAGAACTCTCCAAGTACGTTTGGCAGCTCAAGAAGGACAAACAACCCTACGACATCACATGGTTAATCGTCAACAGCCCCGGACCGTTACTCAGCGGAACCAAGAAATGCAACCTCTCTCTCACGAGAAAAGCTGGCTATCATCAATGCGACAAAACGCAGACTCCTCAACAAGCGACCCGAAACTGATATCCAAGTGCCCGCCACGAGAACAAATTCTAATTAGCAAACCACTCCAGCAACACCGCTATATATTCTCCGCATTCCACCGAATAGCAGCCAGTGGTCTGATGATCGCATAAGCGTGATGAAACTCCGAGTAACAAAAAAAAATACCGTGTCCCGCAGGTTCACAATTGTAGCGCGCTCTGCTTTGAAGCATTGAGCACTCTGCATGAAGATAGTCTCCTCGCCTTATATAGTTAATATAATATATATAGATATAATATATATATATATATAGATATAGATATATATATAGAGAGAAGAGATAGATATATAGAGAGAGATATAGATATAATAATACAGAATAATATAAAATAATAATAAGATATATATTATTTATTATTATCGATATAGTAATACCATCATTGGGTCTGTTGGGTGTCTGACCGCAGTCTATTTTCTCGGAGACTCGGTCGCACGGTCTTGGACTTGGTGGGGTGGGAGCCCTTGGACCTCCGAAGAAACGAGTTTGTATGGTCACCAGGGGCCATTCAAGGTCAAATTAGTCAATGGGTAAACATTGGTGTTGGAACATGAAACTTGGTGGGTAGGGTCGATTGTTGATCCTGAAAATTAAAGGTCAGGACACGGTCATCAGAGCATTCGAAGTCAAAGAGTAAAATGGGGTAAACTTTGGTGTATCAGCCGAAAACTTGGTTGGCGGGTGTTGATTGTTGATACCGAAAATATTAGAAGTCAGACAAGGTCATCAGGGGGTCATCAAGGTCAAGGAGGTTAAAATGGGGTAAACTTTGGTTATCCAAACGAAAATGGTGGAGGGTTGATTGTTGATGATGCTGCCAAATGTTAAAGGGTCATGACAAGGTCATCAGGGTCACTTCAAGTCAAAAGAGGTTTAAAATCGGGTAAACGTTGGGTCTGGACATGAAACTTGGAGAGCGGGGTTGATTGGTGACAAAAAATCTTAAAATAAAGTCACGACAAGATCATCAGGGTCAGCAAGGTCAAAGGAGGTTCAAATGTGGTAAAACGTGTTATGGGACATGAAATTGGAGGGGTGGGTCGATGTTGATGCCGAAAATTTAAAGGTTACGACAAGATCATTAGGGGTCATTCAATTAGTATAATATCGGTGGTCTGTGTGTCTGACCGTGTCTATTTTCTCGGAAATCGAGGGTTTGCACGTTCAGAAAATTGGTGGGTGGGTGCCCTTGACCGAACGGAAGACGAGTTTGAGGGGTTAGTGGAATCAATATTTCATTTTGGGGACATTCATGTCAAAGGAGGGGTAAAATGCGGTACGATGGGTTATGGACATGAAACTTGGCTGGGTCGATGTTGACCGCGATAGAGATATAACCGTACTAAAGCTGTTTGCGACTGCATCCTTAAGGCTAAGAAATCATACTATGCTAATAAACTCACTAATGCTGACATCAACATTATTTTTAACTCACCAACTCCTTGCTACAACCAAAACAAACAGTTACCAGCTTTTAATGATCCTAAAGACCTCGCCATTAGATTTGCTAGATTTGTCACAAATAAGATCAGTGACATTCGTGATGATTTGGACAATTGTTTGGTGTGGTCTGGTGTAAAGAATCATGAGTTAGACTCTTTTCCGGGAATAAGATGTACAATCCTTGTTAATCCTTGATCCCTCTTTTATAGAGATTTCATGCTAGGCTAATTCCATCAAGTTTACATGAAGGGAGAACCAATTGTTTGGACAGGCCTGATGTTGCACAATTCTCGGTTCATCCTCTATGGTAAGACCTAATGGAAATAGCTTAGCATGAAATCTTCTAAAGAGGATCATAGGATTACAAGGATTGTACAGCTTATTCTTTAAAAGAAGTATTTAGTCTAGTCTAACTCATGAAATCTTACACAATAGGAAGAACCAATTTCGATGATGCCCTGTCGTGTTCCACGACTTTGTTGCAATGCCGTCTGAGAAGTCATCAAAATTATATCATATTCTTCAAATGCATCTTGCATCTTGGATCTCATCCCAATGGCTTCTTAACAACATATGACCAACATTTGCCTGCAATTTACTGTCAGTTTTGACACTGTGGACCATCAAATTGTTCTAAACCGGCTTGCCGATCTGGTACAAAACACATACCTGGTTTGAATCATAAATAGGCTGGGCATCCCAAGTTAGCATAGCTGGCCACTCTGCTCTGACCCTGTCATTCATTAAGATTCGGTGGACCACAAGGGTCAGTGCTTGGCCCACTTTCGTTTACCTGCTAATTTATACATATTGGTGACAGTGTGCGCTCTCACCACTTAAGGTATCACATCTACGCCGACGGTTGTCAGATTTATGCTTCTTTCGACCCTCGCATTTCTGGTGATATGGTAATTACTGAGTGTATTGCCGAGATAAGAACTTGGCTCTCTGCTAACTTACCTTAAAACGTCAATGACTCAAATCTTAAAGTTTTCATCACGGCATTCCAACTATAATTTGAAAATTAATTGATATTGATAAGATGGAACTCAAAAAATGGGAACTCCACATTCAAGATCTCCCCTGTTTTTCGTAATCTTGGTTGTTTCCTTGACTCAACTTTCTATTACTGACTCACATCAATTACATACGCAAATATTTCCTTCCATTCAGAAATGTTTGGCGTATTCGTAGATTTATAGATACTGAAACATGTCACCGCATAGTTCGGGTTCTGATTATTTCTAGACTCGACATACGGTAATGATTTTTAATTACTTCTGCCAATGATATCAGACGTCTTGCAGTGACTACAAAACAATACTGCACGCCTTGTGTTTGATGTAGTCAAAGAGTCGAAGCCCAACCCCTCCTTAAAGGCATTGCATAAATTGGCTTCCAATTCAGCAAAGAATAACCGCATACGTTCACAAATAAAAAGGCATATATATATATATCTATATCTATCGCTCTATCTATCTATCTATATCTATATATCTATATAATATCTATATATATATATATAATAATATATATATATATATATATATTCTATATCATATCTATATATATCTAAATAATATATATATTATATATATATATATCTATATATATATTATATATATATATTATAATATACTCATCTTATTATTATTATTATTATTATTACATATCTCTTAATACCATTGGTCTGTCTGTCCCTTTGTGTCTGACCGCGTCTATTTTCTCGGATACTCAGAGGGTCGCACGGTCTTGGAACTTGGTGGGTGGGGTAGCCGTTTGACCTTCCGAAGACCGATTGTATTGGTCAGCAGGGCCATTCAAGTCCAATCATGTGAAATGGGGGTAAACATTGGTGTTGGACATGAAACTTGGTGGGTAGGTTCGTTTGTTAATCTGAAAATTTAAGGTCAGGACAAGGGCCGTTTCACAAAGCACCTTAAGTGCACCTTTGGCTAAGAGATTCCTTAAATATGGAAAATTTTGAGATTTCACTTAACCTTTGTAAGTGATCACTTAACACGGGGGCCAGTATTTAAGGGCAACTTTTAACGGGACCTCATAGTTCCCTTAAAAGTTCCCCTTAAATGACCCCCCCCAACAAGTTTTCTAAACTAGTAATTTCTATAATTGAGTTTTCCTTCCAACACAGATAAAAAATACATTGTGCAAGAATAAGATCAATTTTATGAGAAGGATTTTTTTTTGCTATAAACAATTGTTCAAGTAAGCAGCAGGACGATACATACAATGGTCAAAATTTGGCATGACCAGAGCAAAAATTGAACAATAGTTGAGGATTTCACTTAGTTGTTTTCCTTCCCTTAATTTAGGAACTCCTGAAGTTAAGGGTAACTTTCTACTTTAAGAGGTCATCGAGTCAAAGAAAGGAGGTAAAATGGGGTAAACTTTTGTGTATCCGAGAAACTTGGTTGGCGGGGTTGATTGTTGATAACCGAAAATATAGAAGTCATGATCAAAGGTCATAAGGGGGCATTCAAGGTCAAGGAGGTCACAGGGTAAACTTTGGTATATCCACGAAACTTGGTGGACGGGGTTGATTGTTGATGATGCCGAAAATGTTAAAGGTCATGACAAGGTCATCAGGGGTCATTCCAAGGTTCAAAAGAGGTAAATAGGGTAAACGTTGGTGTATGGACATGAACTTGGATGGTGGGGTCAATTGTTGACGCAAAATCTTCTAATGTGTCACGACAAGATCATCAGGGGTCATTCAAGGTCAAAGGAGTCAAAATGTGGTACACGTTGGTGTATGGACAATGAAACTTGGAGGGTTTGGGTCGATTGTTAATGCCGAAAATTTTAAAGGTCACGACAAGGTCATCAGGGGGGTCGTCATTATTATTAATACCGGTGGTCGTGTTTCTGACCGCTTCATTTTCTCGGAAATCGAGGGTTGCACGTTCCTGAAAGTTGGCGGGTGGTGCCCTTTACCGAACTAGACCGAGTTTGTATTGGTTAGTGGATCAAATGGCATCAGGGGTCATTGACGGTCAAAGAGGTAAAAGAGAGAACGATTGGTGTATGGACATGAAACTTGGTGGTGTCGATTGTGCCCGCGATAAATATCTACCCGCTACTAAAGCTGTTTGCGACTGCATCCCTTAAGGCTAAGAAATCAATACTATGCTAAAACTCACTAATGCTGACATCAAAATTATTTTTCAAATCACCACTCCTTGCTCAATAACCAAACAACAGTTACCAGCTTTTACTGATCTAAAGACCTCGCCATTAGATTTGCTAGATTTTGTCACAAATAAGACAGTGACATTCGTGTGTTTGGACAATTGTTGGTTTTGTCTTGGTGGTAATAGATTCATGATTATACTCTTTTACGGGAATAAAGCTGTACCCTCCTTGTAATCCTTTGATCCTCTTATAGAAGATTTCAGCGAGGCTAGTTCCATGCAGTCTTACATGAAGCATTACCCAATTGTTTGGACAGGCCTGATGTTGCACAATTCTCGGTTCATCCTCTATGTAATACCTCATGAAATTATCCTAGCATGAAAACTTCTATAAGAGGATCATAGGATTCAAGTATTTGTACAGCTTTATTCCGAAAAATAGTCTTTACTCTAGTCATGAATATCTTACACCAAGGTTAATACCCAATTCTCTGAATGACTGCCCTGATCGTTGTCTCACTGACTTTGTTGGAATGCCGTCTGACAAGTCCTCAAATTATATCATATTCTTCAAATGCATCTGCATCTTGGTCCTCATCCCACATGGCTTCTTAAGCACTATTGACCAACATTGCTGCAATTAACTGTCAGCTTTTTACAGGGAGGGTGACTGTGGACCATCAATTTTTGCTAAACCGTCTTGCAGTACTGGGTTACAACACTACCTGGTTTGAATCATAATAGGCTGGGCATCCCATTAGCATACTGCACTCAGTGTCTGACCCTTTCTTCTTAGATTCGGTGTACCACAAGGTCATTGCTTGGACCACTTTCGTTTACCTGCTAATTTATACCTATTGGGGACATTATGCGCTCTCACCACTTAAGGTATCACATCTACGCCGACGGTTGTCAGATTTTTTTTTTTTTTTTTTTTGTTCTTGGTGTAAGATATTCATGAGTTAGACTCTTTTACGGAATAAAGCTGTACAATCCTTGTAATCCTTTGATCCTCTTATAGAAGATTTCATGCTAGGCTAATTCCATGCAGTCTTACATAGAGGATGAACCGAGAATTGTGCAACATCAGGCCTGTCCAAATAATTACCTACGCAAATAATTTCCTTCCATATCAGAAATGTTTGGCGTATTCGTAGATTTATCGATACTGAAACATGTCACCACATAGTTAGAGCTCTGATTATTTCTAGACTCGACTACTGTAATGCTGTTTTTACTTTACTTTCTGCCAATGATATCAGACGTCTGCAGTGTCTACAAAACAATACTGCACGCCTTGTGTTTGCTGTTAGTCAAAGAGTAGAAGCCCAACCCCTCCTTCAGGCCTTGCATAATTGGCTTCCAATTCAGCAAAGAATCATGTTCAAAGTGCTGCTGTATGTTTATAAAGCCTTCAATCACATTCTCAATGAGTGCCCTACCTTTCGTCCACCGGTGGACACAGATTTCTCAAACCCCCAACCAATCAACAGTGAGTTGGCTCCAACTCTTACAACATATTTAGCCGGTACCTCATACGCAAGAAGAAGAAAGCCTTCAATAATTTGGCTCCACCATACATTGCTGACCAGTTTTGTGTCTATGTCCCTCCTCGCTCCCTGCGATCAGCAATGGACAATAACCCGTTTGGTGGTGCCAAGGACACACCTTGTCATCGGTGATCGTAGCTTTCCTGTTGTTGCTGTAAAGGCCTGCACCTCCTTGCCAGTGTCAATTAGAAATGCAAGTTCAATTGAGACATTCAAAGTAATCTTAAGACATATTTATTCTCTAAGTAGTCTGTTTGTTTTATTTTGTAAACGCTATGTTACTTATGAATAGCGTCCTAAATACCTGCATGTATGTATGTGTATGTATATATGATGCCGGGTCATTCAAGCCGGGAGATCGCGAAACTCAGGTGATCGCGAAACCCGGGAGCCGCCTAGCATATATACCGGTGGTCTGTCTGTGTGTGTGTCTAATCGCATCTATTTTCCTCGGACACCGAAGGTCGCACGTTCCTGTGCCCCTTGACCGATCTCCGGTTTTTTTTTTCAAATTAATACGGACAACTTAAATTCCATTTTAGGAGAGTATGCATACTTGTTATCAGTTATCAGTTTCTTTCGCCTATACATTTTCTATAACAAAAATCACTCACTGACAGATTCTTGGCAACTCCAATTCCTGGTACTTCCGCTCAAAAGCACACTAAAATTGTTGTCAAAAATATTGTAAAAGTAAGAAAAAGTTCTTACATTTTATTGATCGAAAGTTATCACATCTTTAGCTTTTTATGACTATTATTTTTATCAGCTAGTGGATATTTTGGCGTTTGAAGTGATACAAAATTCGGTCAATACTCACGTAAATATCTACAAAATGATGAAATGTATGATGCAAATTTTCAGGAATTATTGTTGATATAGTTTAGCATTCATCATATCTGAACGGCATTACGATATTTTATGCGGCTGGGTAGCTTGAAGGTAGATGACTTTAAGAATAAACAGGTATTGCAATTTGATACTGAACGTCCACGGGATCACACTAACGGATGTACCCTATATATTCTAAGTGTACGCATGCATGTATGTTTGTGTTATCCGGTAGGCCACTGCAGCTCGCCCCCTATGTGACTTGAATTCACTGCAATGATTTGACCCAACACAAATTGCAAAAGAAACAATCTTGGCGTTAATATGCTGTAAAATTGTCCAAGATTAATATATCCAAAGTTTACCAAAATCAACCTAGTGGAACATGTAGAGATAAAGGGGAAACATTTGTACAGGGGTAAAAAATTATAATATTTCAAATCGACTTAAAAGATATACCAATTTGTTGGGCTACTTCAAAGGTTTAAAAAAGGTATAGTTTGCCCTATCTACGATCTATAGTTTTAGTGCAATATGCACATAACAGTTCAAGGTCATCCTGGGGTAGAATTTACAGAATGGTCCGATATTGCTCAAAGTGGTTGCAAATTGTTCATTTGGTTACACTAGATAAGTAATTTTAGATAGATTCTTTATTCGACAGTTCTATATAAGAGTTACAGAGCTATGACTACAGTTGCTGCCAGAATTGTTCAGAGGTGGGCAACGCGCGCGTCGTAATATCTGCATAAAAGGGGCGGAGTCTATGGCTAGTCTCATGCGCGATTAACCAATGAGGAGGTGGACCTATTCGACAAGCCAATCCGGCACTCACTTCCGTGTTGACGCACGTCACGCTCGGCGCACGGTAAATAGCTCTGAACAATTCTGACAGGGAGTATAGTGACCTCCCATAGAACCTGTAGCCCCTAGTAACATTTTGCATTCCAGTTAAGCAACGACTATCATAGATGATACAACCAATATATTTTGGGCTCCTTAACCCTTAGACGAACAACAACGAACAGATATATCTGGAGTTTTACCCCATTGGGGTCTTGAACCAACTCATAAATCTTCAGTGAACTACAACCTGCAGATAGGGCAAACTATACCTTTTTTTAATCATTGAAAGGTGACGAACATGTTGGTATACCTTTCGACGTGTTTTGATCCATACATAATTTAACCCCTGTATAACCCCCCCCCCCTAAAAATACACATTCCACTACCTTGAATTTGGTCAACTTTGGATATGTTGTCTATAAAGGTTTGCTCAATGCAATTCTGGAGAAAATAATTCTTTTGCAATTAGTTTTGGGTTAAGGCACCATTTATCCTAATTGGACTGGCCTAACCGGCCTGATTATTTGTTGTATTCAATACAAGGGGGTCCGTTGAGTTGGATAAAAAAGGTATATTAAAAATCCAGGTTTCTCGGACATAGTACAATGTGTGATATTCCCGATTAGAAAAATGTTTGGAAATTTTGTTCTTCACCAAATATTTGATCAATATGACAATATATTGTGGGGCTGGTTGGTTTGAACATTTATCGTAAGGTATAAAATTCGTCAAATATTTTTTGCATGCCTGTTTAATATTTTTCACCAATCTTCTTCTTAAAATATTCTATACATTTTGAAAATAATCTTTGAGCGTTCCATTATGAAATAATCGATAGTTAAAGAGTTATAAAGATCCTAAGTGTCGTAGACATAAAATGGTATGTACAATACAATACGTATTTTTAAATACGAGTTTTCTTGTGCCAAAAGTAGATGTAATTGGGTTTGAGTTACAATGTATTTGAAACTAATTCCGGCTTGTTATATTCCTAGATTCCTTCTTACAGGAGAGATCGGTGTAGTAATAGAGTCTGCTGTCTTTAAGATTTCTAGGCAAACGCTTACTGTTTCTTTGTTACCATAATTATATGAAATTATAATTAATGGACATTCAAAAATCGTTCAAAGATAATATTGACTCATATTTTACTTCTTTCAATCTCATATTGTTCATAGCTTTGTTGTTGGTTTTGGTTTCCGCAGCCTTCTTTTTAATATAATAGTCTTAATGGAATTAATAACATCGGATTATTATGAATAGTTTCAATTTCTGCTTTTATCGACATTCGTACGTGTGTATCTATATAGTATTTTTATGTTCTATATTCTGTACATCAATTATAAATATGAAGAGATTTTTTACTTTCATTGCTTATAGTTCATAATACCCTAAAAGGGTGGGGTTAAAATTGTTAATTTTTAATTCCATCCACGTAGTCGCGGTAGTTGTGTTAGTATAGCAGAAATTATTTTAACGCCTTGCATTTCTTACCTAGGCCCTTATGTGTCATGTGCAATAAAATGTTAATGTTGCAAAGCAAAAGGTTAGTCCTCCAAAGGTGATTCGAATAGTCCTGATTATTATGTTGTCATAGTGAGGTCGGAAACAAGAAAAAACTATTCGCTAGAGATACTAAGTACACGTACTGAAAAAAACAGAAGAACTTTCAGGTGTTACATTAATGTTACCGTCTATTGGTTCCTGTAAATTGGTAATCACCTGTCCAGGGGTCCAAGTTAAACACGAATACGTAAAATAAAATGTGTGCTTCACCTAAATGAGTCATTAAGAAATTTGCCGGTAAAAAGGTCGAACAGTTTACTCAGGTCGTTCGTATAAAGAGCGAGTGAGTGATTAAATTGCTGTAACAAAATTATTCGCTCACACAATGCCGAAGTATAACACGGATGCAAGACACGCTCAGACCACAGCTTAGTTAGCGTTTACAGAGGTCTATGGTGGTATATAGAGGGTATCCATGTTTATTTTGTGTGAAACACCGACGTATTTTCTCAATACCGATAACCTGGGACTAAACGGTAATTGTTATATTTGATTTATCTATATCCATGTGACGTATTATGATTGTTTAGTAATATCGTATAATTTTCCAGTAGGTAACGGGTACAGTTGTTAAATACGCTAGTTAATAACGAATTGGTTTGTATCATACGTCGTCTGTTTTAAATGTCGCTGTAGCTATCAATTTGATTTTTTTTTAAAATTATTTTTCTTGTACTTAATTATTGTAAAGGTGTGTTTTGGGGTTTGTTTGTTTGTTTTTTTTTTGTGATTTATATCCATAATAGGTGTGCCATAACCCCCGAGTGCCAACATTTGGCTTTTTAGTTGGTTAAAGGGCTCGTGTCATTTAGGGCTTTGCTAAAGCAAAGTTATTGGGGTTTGGTTGGAATATTTGTCTTAAAGGGACATACTGGCATGAAAAAATTGACATAAATAAAGGACCTTTACTGTTGAACTCACTCACTTCCACGAGTTTTGAAAACAATTTGAAATGTTTACATTCTGTAAACCAGTAAAACAGGAAGAGTTCCAGGGGGAGGTGGCAGTTTTGTGGCAATTTCTGGAACAGAAAAGTACACAGAGAAAACACTGTTTAAAAAGTTTGATTCCCCCGTTGTTTACCCGGTAGACGTTGTTTACCCGGTGAACTGAACATTGTTGTTCAGTTCACCCGGAAACACCCCTTTGTTAACTTGTTCATTCAGAAACTTGGTGTGGTGAAAACAATTGTTTCCACAAGAGCGGACCTCTATTACACAAAACCAAGAGTCGGATAGGACACTGAACATAGCATCTGACACGTGCTCTCCGTCAATGCGGCTACAAGAACTGGGCGATTGATAAAGCTCTGAAATCAGGTCAAAGTAAAAATCCCTACCATTGTAAACATCTTCAGGAAGGGTACAGTGTACTATACTACCGTAACCACGGTGATTTTCCGAGACACTCAAACGTATTTCAGATATAACATCTCAACTCACTTCAAACCTACCAACACCATTCGCCAGTCCCTAGTACAACCCAAGGACAAACAGCCCAAGGGCCGGCAAGCCGGTGTCGTGTATGGCATTCAATGCTCCGATGTGTTTAAACTGTACTGATTGCTAACATTGGAAACTTCCCAACCATGCACTGAAGAAAAGGCTCCAACACATACTCGTTCTAGCTCAGGTCCCATCGAATCGGCAGTGTACTCCCACCGGAGGCCAGCGGACACGACTTTGACTATGACGAGGTAAAAATCCTAGATCGAGAAAGTCGGGGTTTGAGCGAGGAGTCCCCAAAGAGAGCCATCTGGTGAGGGTCAGAACACCATCCCATCAACCGTAGTGGAGGCATTCGGAACCACCGATCTCTCACGCACCCTGGGACCGAACCATAAGCTTAGGCTCTTCCACGCAAGATGACGTCACTCTCACCACACCTTGTTACGTCATCTCTCCTTAACATCCAAGATTGAAGTCTACTTCCATCACAAACCCAGCTAAGGGTGATGGTATCACCCCAACGTCGTTTGCTCACGTAAGTGATGAATTTTCGGTTGTCATGATTTCATTACTTAACTTGTTTAACTTTTAACACTGTTTAAAAAACTTTTTACAACAGCGTTTTCTCTGTGTAAGGTGTTCACATCCTGACAGAATTTACAGTGTATCAAGCATGTTTTGCGACACAATTCAAAGTCCTTCAGACTGGTGCATATACTACATTCTCCGTGTGACTGATTTCCTACCACCGACATGTCTTATGGTTTCTCCATTGAGTGCTGTATCATCATTTGTTTCAGCACTGTTACCCAAAAGGCCTCGTCTACAAGGTCACGGTTTTTCCGTACATGTTGCTTGGTAGCTAGACACTCTCTCAATGGGGGACACTCAGTTTCTTTACACCCGGGAATTCAGGCATTGTATTTTAGGCTTGTATAATGATCTTGATCTGCAATAGCAAATGGTCTGTGAGCTGATTACAACATGCTTTTCAGTTTGGTAAATGCTGGGCAGTAATGCAGCATCCTGGTTTCCAGAAATTGCCACCACTGCCACCCCCCCCCCCCCCCCCCCCACTCTTCCTGTTTTTACTGTTTTTACAGAATGTAAACATCCAAATTGTTTTCAAACTCGTGGAAGTGATTTCAGTAAGGGTCCTTTTCATCGTGTCATTTTTTTTGGAAAGCCAGGTGGCATTTCTTTTCAATAATAGATAACTCTTTGTGAGTAGAGTATTGATTATGTAACTAGCTATGAAGGCTTGACTTACAACAATACACTGTCCTTAAAGAACCTCAGTATACATAGCTACAAGCTTATCTGGGTCATGTTGTGGTTATTCTGTGTATTGCCTTGCCTCCACTGAAAATTTAATAAAATGTATTTTTTCTGGCATTGAGGATGACCTTGTTTTGTATTTGTTGGAAAATTGTTTACCTAGCCTCATAATAAACTTCTTGGAGGATTTCTGGCCAAATCACCGATATCGGTCATAATGTTTTTGTGTTTTGTCAAGAAACATCAAAACATCCTATTGACTTTGTGTACAAAACTTTAAGCTCACGGTGGCCCCTCTTGCCTACATCCGAATGAATTTTAATTTGGTGGAGGTTATTATTTTGACAAGTGGCACAAAATAAATTGATTGACATGAGGGGCATCTGATGCACCCTAACCTTTAATGGTTTATTAAACGGTATAATGTTTATGACGCTCTAAGTAATCAATCAAAAGATAGCTTCTATGTATAAGCTATAGAATATGCCTTTAAGTTTTACTTAGAATGTCTCCGATTGGCGAATTATATCATTATCACCATATCATTATCACCATATCATTATAAACTTGTGAATAACAAATCAAATCAGCTAGTAGTACCATGCATGAGTTGAAATGCACAGTTCGGTTTGAGATTTAAAGTTCGTTCTTTTTGGGAAGTACTAATGAACTCTCCTCATTGTATCCTCCACCTGGCAACATCGGAAGTCGTGTTCGGATATAAAATAATATACCTTTGCTAAATAAAGCATCGCTTTAAAGGTCCCATGAAATGCAAATAGAATTGATGTGGTTTGTGTCAAGTCTACAAGGAGGGACGAGAAAGCATTCAATATTTGGGTTGATGATAACATCATTAGTGAAAGTATTGATTTTTTTTCAGAGAGTAATAGAAAATTCCAGGTGACTGGTGTGAATCTATTCATGGCACTGACTGAAAATCAATAGTTTCACTAATGATGTCACTGGTAGTGTATTCTTTTTTGTGGCCCTGTTTATTGGAATGGAATGCCATGTAAAGATTTGGAGTGGGTTTATCATCTCATTTCCAGGGACCTTTAAAAAGGAGATAATCCGCATTCCCGCTATAAAAAATGAAATAAGTTTTTTTTTTAAAATAACAAGATTTTTCTAGTGGTTTTAAAGAAAAACTCGACTTTACATTTTAATGACTATAATAATGACAGATCCCTGTATAGAGTAGGTCTTGCTTCATATGTAATCTTTATGCAATCTTACTAAGCCCTTTCTAATTTTATGGTCATTTATACAGGTTAGACCATCACCAACCTTTTTCAATTCAAATATGGGAAGTCGTCCTTCCAAAGGTAAAACGATTCCAAATGGAAGTTTGGACGGTGCTTCGAGTGAAGTTTCTAAACTTCGGACAGAAAATGAAGCTTTGAAAAATCGTCTCAATCTCTTTGAAGGTCTTGATAGCATGGAAGAATTAAGGATTGAAAATGAAACTCTAAGAAAGGAAAATGAAGAACTGATCAAAGAAATTGAAAGTTTAAAGAGTACAAATAGCAGTTGCGCAGAAGTAAACGATGGGCTTTTGCGAGTGGATAAATGGGTTAGCGAACAGATGTCGCCTGATTCAGGACGATCATCTGGCAGGTTTCTTTTCACATCATCAACGGAAGGTCTACACGATTCCACAGCAGAAACCGAAATATTGTCATCAAACGATACAGATTTGGGAACGCCTAACATTTCTTTGAAAGCAATCGACAATCGAAGTATTTCTCTTGACGCGAAGACAGCACCGACAATAGAGACTCCAAATCGTAGCGTATCGCTTGAGGAAGGTGACCTGGCCAAAGAGAAAAGACAGCGTTTAAGAGAGAAGCGAAAGAAAATTAACCCGAAATTTATGCCGCTGAGACAAATGAGTGACATTGACGCATATGGAAAAGGGCTTCCGTTGCCAGATTCAAAAGCGAAGTCGAACAGAAATAATTTGCGCGGGCTCAAAGAGCGGAAAAATTACAAAGGGAAAACTCGGTTGACACACATGATGGAAACAACCACATCAGTCAACATAAGAACCCAACTCTTAATGTCGCTGATCCCAGTGACAGTAGTGGTTGTGAAAGTGGCAAACAGGACGAAATTCTGAGGATCGATTCATTTGATAAGGAAGATACTTCGCCTCAAGAAAACACGTGATGACTCTTTTCTTTAGTGTTTTCTTTTTTAATTATAATTCTTTTAATAGTACCATTTTTATACATAAAATAATCATGGCAACGTATTATAATTGGAACTTGCAATATTGTGCTTGGTCAAATGACTGCACCGAGAATTAAAAGGTGGGCGCAGTAAAGCGCTATCCTTCGCTCTTTTATTGAAACTAGGGAAAATTGGCGTGAATACAAGCTATTTTAAGTAGATCTTAGTAAGATTAATCTTACATGGACTTAAAGGTGGGTGACCCTTATAATCGACAACCTCGTCCCCCACTTTACTCCATCAAAATGGAGATTTTGGTATCAGAAGAAATTTCATATTTTTTTCATTACCCCAGTAAAATTTTAAGCCCAGGAAGTGTTTGCTTTTGATTGTATGAACTATCCAAACGGCTGGGCCGATTTAACACTCCGAATTTGTAATCAGATGTTTTTGGTGATATGCTTACATGCGAACTTGAAGGATAAAACATCATATGAAAGTTTGGATCATGATCGGGTCACCCACTTTTAAGAAGAATTGTTATTATTCTTATAGGTTATAAACTTGTTTTAAGCCAATTTTAGAAGAAATTTGAAATAATTTTCTCATATTGAGAATTATAAAGTTCATCTCCGGTCTGTTTTTATACCTGTGCCCTATTTGGTTAAAGGTGCAACGAGAGATTTCGGTGCACCCATATATTGTGTCATATGAAGTGATTTCATATAGATACGATCCCCAATAGAGTTTTTACATTGTCTACGGAAATGCCTTGAAAGTGAAAACAAAAGGTGATTTGATTTACTTAAAGGCGCTATCAGTGATTTGCTAAATCAGAAAATCCAAAAAATCATCAAAAATCAGATTTTTGCATTTCTGTAACCAGTATAGGTATCCTAACATACCCTACAAGTGCTAAGACTGTAATCAACATAATAAGGACAAAATCATAATTTTAGTCATTACTGTCCGTACGGATACTTACTAAAACACGTAATTCAATCTAGATTCATATCTTTGAGCACTGCTGTTTTCTTTCTTTCCTGTTAAGTTTTCAGTTGCAAAAATAACATATGAGAATTCTACAGACTTGTCTTTCAATTATAAGCTATTTCTGCTAATTTCAAATATTTTGAATCTTTCGGCTGACTGATAGTGTCTTTAATTACAACTAGCGGGAGGCCCGCGCTTCGCGCGGGCTCCCGCTAGTTGAGTGAACGGGAGCATCATGAAACTGAAGCGATCACTGAAAAAGTGAAACACTATTGGCAAAATTTTGTAGGTTTAAGACTTTTAATAACTCAAATTCCAGTACCTATCAAATCCATAGCCCATGTAGTTACCGATTATAAGGAATCGTCAATGAATGAAATATTTATCTCCCGGTATAAATTCGTATATTTTATTTTTTAAATAATAAAACTCAATATTTAATCCCGTATAAGTTTTCGTTTACTTTTTCCTCCTCAAAGTACTCCCCGTGGGGAAAGCCGTAAATCCCGTATTTCCCACAATTTTCTTCATTAAATCTCAAAACTCCCATAAAAGTTATCGCCAGTCCTGTAGATAGTTTGCAAGCATTCCTGGTAGCTTAGGCCTTTGTATTCCTATTTTTTAAATATTAAAAGTCAATATTTCCTTAATTTTCCGTATATGTTATTGTTTGTTCTTCAAAACTCCGTGGAGTAACCTGTAGTTATATCCATACCGCCCCCCCCCCCCTCCCGTCACAACATCCCGTCTTCGTATTTTGTATTCCTCTAGTTTGCAGCATATTTTATGATAGGCAGATATAGTTCATTTTTTCTAAATATTAAAAAAGTCAATATTTTTCCGTAATTTTTCATGTGTTTATTTTTTTTTTCTTCTCAAACTCTGGGGGTCACCCCGTAGTATCCAGACATACGACAATCAAAGCGAAAAACATGATGTGTTCCTTGGCCATTTCTTTCCCCACACCGTATGCACTATAAGGAGCCTGCTTTTTGCGTACCGCATAATAGAATCAGAGCGCCGTACGCGTAATCGTCCGTTACAACGCGTAACCACCCGTCGAACGCACCACGCATACGGCCGCTTAGTAACGCGTACAAAAAAATGGTAATTATTCATAGCAACCGAGCACATTTTCCGTTGATTTTTCAGTCATTGCTGAACGGATTTAGTCCAAATATATGCGCTATACCGTCCGGTATCCTCACGCCACCTTTAAAGTGAATTTGGAGCAAATGGAATCGAATCTGACGGAGCCTTTTGCGGGCAAAACTTACTACATACATACAACTTAGCCAAATTATAGTAGACTAGCGGGAGGCCCGCGACTTCGCGCGGGCTCCCGCTAGTGAGTGAACGGGGAGGGAGCGATCACTGAACTGAAGCGATCACTGATGAAGTTGAAACAATATTGGCGAGACCATGCACAAACCCGTCCATGAACATTAGGACCCCCCACGAAGTAGCAAATTTTGTATTTTTAACACTTTTTAATGACTTCGTAATCCCGTCATATCATATCCTATAGCTCGTGTAGTTACCGATTTCTAAGCCTAAGGGAATATTCAACTGGAATTTAATATTTAATCCCGTGTATACTCTCTAAATGCAAAAGATTGAATTTCACTCTTTTGGAGGTGCTACGGCCCACTCTAAAAGAGTGAAATTTCACAAGCTTTCAAAGAAAACCTTTTGGGTCAAATTTTTACTCTGATAATTTAACAAATGATAAAATATATCATTTTATCAATTATCAAGATCAAATTACCCACAAAAGTGTTCTTTTTAAGGTAGAAATTTCACTCTTTTGGAGTGGGCCGTGTAGTCACTCCAAAAGAGTGAAAAGTCACTACTTTGGCATTTACAGAGTATTAATTTTATTTTTTCTAGTATTTTTTTGTTTTAAATAATTAAAACTCAATATTTAATACCGTATAATTTAATTCTGGTGTACTTTTGTTCCAAAAGTACTCCCCGTAAGCTGTAGTTCCCGATTTTCCACATTATATTAATTTCTCATAACTCCTCAAACTCCCATATAAAGTTCTCGCCATCCTGTAGATGATCCCCCACCCACCCCCCCGGACAAACATCCGATATCATATTTTTTATACTTCATAGTTTGTTTGCAATCCGTAGCTTATGCCGATGTGGGTTCTATTTTCTTAAATATAAAACGTAAAATAATTATCCCGTAATGTTCCGTTATAAATTTTGTATTTCTTTTCTTCTCAAAACGCCGATGGGGAACCCGTAGATCCCACTACGACAAAGGGAAATAACATAAATTTCTTCTTGGCCCCAAACCGTTGCACTATAAGGAGCCGGTTTTTGCGTACCGCATATAGCGTCTTACGCGTAATCGCCGTGGCCACGCGTAACAACCGTCGCAACGCACACGCATACGCGACGTTTAGTAACGCATACAAACAAATGCGGTCATTTTCCATAGCAACCGAGCACATTTTCGTTGGATTTTAACCAGTTCTGAACGGATTTAGTCCAAATATGCGGTAAACACGTTCCGGTATCCTCATGAACCTTTCATGTGAATTGGCGCAATATAGATCGAAACTGACGGAAGCCTTTTGCGGGCAACACATACATACATACATACAAACTTAGCTCAAATTATAGTTCAGATTTTGCACTAATGTCTCGTTGCACAACCTTTAATTTGACCTTACATTTTCTAACAAGTCTTCTTAAGAAGAGTTAGAGACTTAGGACGAATCACTTTTCTCTCGATTAATCAAGCCATGGTAATTATTGATTTATCAGTCTGTAAGGAAAATATTCTCTTGTTACATTCTACTTTGAATGAATCTATCTTCCAGAGGTATAAAACAGTGAACTCTTCTTGGAATTATTAACTACCGTTAAAGACGTCACAAGACATTCATCGTCTGGTATTCTGAAATTAAAGAAAAAATCCATGGGGAGTGTTCCTGTGTCAATACTTACATTCTATGAACAAGAATTGTATCATCCTTTTTTGTCGATAGGTATTGGAATATGCGGTGATGCGGCAGTTTTATAATTATACGTATAGATGAGCGATTAGGTGGTATTAAAAGAAAATATAATGCGGAAATTACCTCATATATATCCATGAAAATTGCATGGTATGGAGAATTTGCCTTTATTCCGGATATTCGCACAATATTTTTTTGCGATTTTTTTTCAAGAGAAAACAGGAAAATCATGGAGTTAACGTAAGGAGAAAGAAAGAAAAAGGACTGACTAAATTTAGATTTTTTCACTAAAAATTGGGTGTAATCAAATCAAAAGATTTTATAGGGGTTTTAAATGGGTGTCGAGTTTTAAGCATTAGTCGTAAATCCAATACTCACTACACTGACGTTTTATGTTTTATAAATAATCTGTATCTCATATTGTTATGCCAGATTAGATAGTTAATTCTCAAAAAATGGGAATGGAATGTGTATGGCTGACATGGCATATATTGACACCTGGCCCGTAAAAACTTTTCCGTCGGTGTTCAGGGTAGCATGCGTATTGCCGCAACGCGGTGTGAGAAAGTCACGACGCGGGTGAGAAAGTCCACGACGCGTTGCAGAATTCATAACCGCGTTGCGGTTGTCGGCCAATTAGAATAATGAATTCGGTGATAATTTTTAAAAAAAAAAAAAAAAAAAATAAACCAAAACGTGTTGCAACGCGTTGTAATCCACAACGCGTTGTGAAGTCTCACAATCGATAAGGTAACTAACGCAACGCAACGCGTTGTGAGAAATATAACACTTTGCCGAAAAATCGCGTCCAGTGTCGGCCAATTAGAATGATGAAATTTCGGTGACGTATATTAAAAAGAGACCCACAACGCGTTTGAAGGCCCACAAGACATAAGTCGCGTAACGTATTGCCGCAAACAGTTGTTGAAGGCCCGAAACAAGTGTGTGAACGGCTCGAACGCGTTGTCAGCTACTTTGCAACGCGTTATGCGTCTATATGTTTGAAAAACGTCGCCAAATCGCATTCTTATTGGTCGACAACACCGCAACGCATTTTGAAATCTCGGCAACGAATTGTGGAAATTTCACAACGCGTTTAGAATTTCTAAACAACGCATGCGGTATATGTTATGACCCTTTGCATTGTAAGCTTCACAAAGCGTTGGAAAGCTGCAACGCGTTGTGAGATTTCTCAACTCGGTTGCGAATTAATTTGTTTTTTTTAAGTCACCAAAGTTCATCATTCTAATTGGCAGACACCGCCAAAACCTTGTGACATTTCTGCAAGCGTTGTGGATTTCTCACAACGCGTTGCAGAATACGTTATGAAAAAGATTTACTGGTCAGTTGCCCAGCTCGTATAGGCAAAGCCGTTGTTGAAAGGAGGAAATATTGTCCGGCAGGATTCATAGCAGCGGACTCCAAGACGACAACGGAATTAAAGCGTGAAAACTAATTAATGTTGCGTGAAGAGATCAACTGAATCGATTACCCTATTGCTAACCATTGTAGGCGGACTGTGAGTAAAGGAATTTGAATCTCGGACAACGATGTGTGGAATTTCACAACGCGTTTAGACTTTCTAAACAACGCATTGCTGGGTAATAAGTTATGACCCTTTGCAGTGTTAAGCCTTCAACAACGTGTTGGGAAGCTCGCAACGCAGTTGTGAGATTTCTCAACTCGTTGCGAATTATTTTTTTTAAAAGTCACCAAAGTTCATCATTCTACTTGGCGGACACCGCAACACCTGTGACATTTCGGAACGCGTTGGGACTTTCTCCCAACCCCCCCAGTCGTTGCAAGACGATACGTTATAAAAAAGATTACTTGGTCAGTTTGCCCACCCCTTATAGGAAAAACGGTGTGAAGGAATATGGTCCGGCAGGATTCATAGCCGGCCATAGCGCAACGATAACAAGCCGTGAAACTAATGTTGTGAAGAGTCAACTGAATAGATTTACCCTGATTGTTCCACCATTGTAGGCGGACTGTGGTCCAGGAGGAATATATTTCCTGCCACAACTGTGTATCCATTCCATGCATCTTTGAGAAGAACTTTGTAATATGCATAGACAAGTAAGCAAGACCGATGGATTTTTAAAAACAATAAACGTAAGTGTTAGTGATATTTATCGTTTAATTCTTTCGGGTGTGGATGTGGAAAATGGGGGGTCGGGGTTGATAGGGGTGGATGTGGGTCGTGAGTATTGAAAACTAAATGTTCAAAGGTTCGAAAACCCTATTTTTCTCAACGAGAATTTCTTTGTTTTCGATCGAAAAACTGTGGATTCTTGATTGATAAATTTGTATTCTCACTGAAAACTTCGTACATCGGTTGAAAAATCAAGTTTTTCCATTCATTAACAAAAACCAGGTCAGTTCAATAGACAAACTAGGCGTTTGGATTGAAAAAATGATATCGCTGATATACCTAGTTTTCATTGGTGAAAACCCTGATCCATATAGCCCCCAATGATCATAGGTAAAGAACCAGACCAAAACAGCGCGCTGCTCATATGGTATCAGAAGTCAGGAGGGAATACAAGATGGAAACAAGGCGAGGGAGCATACAAATTAGACATGATTCTGGCCCACCTCACCTTGAAACGTCAACATTATTTTTGCAACAAAAATGGCCGTTTCTAGAAATACCCTGACCATACATGGTAAGTGAAAAAAACGCCTGATATGAGTTGATTTATAGGGAGTACAAGTTATCCTTGGATCTGAATCAGAATCTAATCCTATTTCTGAATTCCTTAGTATGCAATGATCTTGAGAATACAACAAACTCACGGTCAAAGCAAGACAGAATAGAGGCGAGAAACATTTCATAAATGGAAATTCTGTGACGTTACCATGGTTAATGACATGTCACTTATAAAATCGTACTTGAATCATACGCACGCTCATGAAACGTGTCTGTTCACAATCTTCTAATTTTTAGGGAATGAAATGTTTAGATGGGATCACGGGGATGGGTTCTGTGGATATTTTGGCCCGCAATTCTGCTCCATGACATATGTTGCTAGAGCATAAAATAATTGGAAAAATATGCTCCAGGTAGGTATTTGATTGTGCTCTGGAAAGTTTATGAGTATGTATCGCAAGGAGTATATTGAGTTAGTGAGTCCTGAGTATATTTGGAATTTTGAATACACCTAATGCTCCAGGACGATATGGCAAATATGCTCCTGGATTTAGCAGTTAGAGCAATAGTTGAAGTCAAATACTGCTCATGAGCATATTGCCATATGGTCTGGAGCACATGTAATTCAATTGACTTAGAAATTTCTCCAGAATGACTTATGCTTTGGCATGATCTGAATACAACAACCCATGAGTTAGTAGAGTAAGTTGCAAATGAGGACACTACAAAAACACAAAGTGTGTGATGTCAGGGCAGCGAATCGGGGAGCACAGGTTGCCCATACCCACAATTTAAGTGGAGCCCCCCCCCCTCAACATACAGACGTTTCAGAATTGTTTATTTTGATGCACGAGAAAAACGCATAGTAACGATTGAAAATTGGTCGATCAGTGCCTAATTGCCCTCCACTTTGAAAATCGTTCCGCCGCTGGGGGTTGTAGTCTCCAGGAAATATAAAAAGCAGCTAAGATAAATAAAATAATGGAGTAAACGTACAAACATCTCTGAACATTAATGATAAACAATAATTACCTTGCCTTCAATTTAAATCAATAATAAAAGAATAGAAAACGCGTTCATTGAAAAAGCGACTATTCAAAAACTGACCAAAATCTACGCATGAGGTATAGAGAAGAGAAAAATGCAATTAATAAAAATGTAAACTGATATATGTATGTGTGCTGTGTGTGTTACGAGATTATATACGTGGGGTGTGCGTGTGTGTTGTGTGAGCGGCGTGCGCAAGAGTGTGTGGATGTATGTATGGGGTGTGCCGTGCGCGAGCAGAATGTGTGTGTTGTATGTGGTTGTGTGTGAGCGCTCGCGTGTGTGGTCGTGTGCGCGCTCGAGTGACGTTGTGTGTGTATGTGGTGTGTGTGTGGGGGGGTGTGGGTTGTGTGTGTGTGTGTGGTGTGTGTGTGGTGTGGGCTGTGTGTGTGTGTGTGTGGGTGTGTGGGTGTGCGCTTCGAGTTGGTGGTATTTTAATTTTGTTGCTGGAGAAAATCCGTTTAATTGTACTACGCGTTATTAGGAATTCTACGTAATAATTGAGTATGATGAAAAAAGTTTAATAGCCTGGCAAAAAAACACACAAGTAGTGTGTAGACAGGTCTTGAAAATATCACAGTTATATGGACTACTTTCTAGTGAATTTCTCCTCAATTTGTTTAATGGTTTTTCAAAGATAGTAAAGCTTTGCAATGCCTTTGCTCGCATGATTACATACATTTCGGTCCAAGGGCCGAATCATGAAATTTCTGTGCACAAATATAATTATTTCCCTACAATAGGGCTAATGAGAGCGGCTATGATTTAAATTTGCTGAAAAACTAAGGTATTATTGGATTGGCGTCACAAGTGGGTCTTGAACAGGTGATTTATAATTTACAATACACGATTTTGATTGTACTGAATTATGTGTATTGTAATCGGTTCCTCAATGTTCGACACGGAAGAAAGCGAGGCGACAAATATGAACAAAACAAACAAGATTTGGGATTGGGACCGGAATTATGGATTGCTAATCGGTTCCATCCATGTTAGTAGAAACGAAAAGTAAGCGACCAATATTCACAAAAAGGTAAAAGTATTTTATGGTAATTATTGCGAGGGTGCGTATAATGCCGTTAAAAAAATGTATTCCAAAAGTAAACCTTAAAGGAAAAGTGTTTGATTATACAAACAAGGAATTCAAAAATTAGTTTTCTTAAGTTATACTATACTTCGAGACGCTGCTATGCGTGGACGCGCCTGGAAGTGGCGCATGCGCATGCATGATCTTGAAAAGAAAATTGCTTGTGCATGCTACGGACGTCAGTCGCAAGCGGCGACTCGAAGTATGATGTTATTCTTCAGTAAACATTGTGCAAAAAATAATCAAATCAAATGGTACTCCATAAGGTGCTGGGTTCTAATTTGAAGCTCATGAAATTTTGAGGAAAAAAACGGGGTTTTCTTTGAGGTAAGTTTGTTTGGTTTTCTCACTCTGTAGTTTGCATCAAATACATAGGAATTAAACCTTTCGGTTATTCTTCCTGAAAAGCACCAGAACTAGTCTAGTAATCAAGACTTAATGAGGGATTAGGCGAAGAAAAAAAAGAATAGGAAAAAACCTGTTTTACGGGCGAGTAGGGGCGGACCTTTCGATTAGGGTCGGTCGGGCGAGTTTTTCTTTTTTTAATTTTTTTTCTTTTTCTGGAGCCAAAATTGTCCTAAGATGCCCCAAACTTGACAAATAAAGAGAAAAATGAACACCCTTTACACACCCCTTTCTCCTAAAAAATTGCCAAAAGTGATAAATTTGGGTTAAAAAAACAGGCTGATTTACATGATTTTTGGCAAAAACTAAAAAAAAAAAATCTGCAAAAAACTGAAACATCGGGTCGTCGGCCCATAAACAGCGGGTTTTTTTTTTATTTTCGTGCCTATAGGCTTTATGCAGTCAGGTTCCCCCCCCCATAGCACCCTTCATGGAGTCTGACAATAGACTAGTCAATTGCATAAATTTTTACCGGAGGGAATGGACCAAACTTTAGTAAATTTTTCTTGGATCTTATGTTAAATCAAACCACAACGTAAAGATTCAGACACGCGTGCACCTAATGTTGCAGGTGCGTACAGATGAGAATTTGGCGAATACGATAGCTCCATTCGATCAATTTGACCTCAAGCGACGGAAAATAGACGAACTTTTTTGTTGGGGATTCCCATTACACTTGGGACGAATACATAGGATGAAACACCAGCACACACCAAGTCCGGCGACCTAGACGTCTGACAGTGAGACTTTCACGAGTTATTACGGTCCATTCTGATTCAGTGGGTGGGGGGTTAGTAAGCAATACACGACTAATATCAGTGGTTGTTGCCTATCTTTATGAGACGAGATTAGAAGTGCGTCGACGCGAAGTTTTACGCGCTGTTGTCTATAGGTTACGCAGTGCACGCAGGTAGAGTTACGGGTTGGTTCATTTTCACAGCGGGGGGCAAGTTGGTTTTGAGACTAATTTATTGAAATAAAACTATTTCGGTTGATTTCAAAACAACCAAAACTAAAAAAGATGAGAATAAAAGATAGGATCTTGTTGTTTTGCCATCTCATATCGTGTCATATTGGAATGGGCAGTTTTCAATATTTTTATTCGTAGTCAAAATATTGGCACAAAAGTATCTCGGCATGTTTTCGTTCATAGTGTGCTAATGTCAGACCATTTTGAAAGTTTTCTAAATAAAATTTTGTTTGCAATGGGTCTTGACTCCTTCAATTAACACATCGCTTGTAAAAAAGCGTGCCAAAATGGCGGATATAGAACGCACGAAAAAGGACGCAAACCCCCAAAACCAAAGTTGCAGTTTGTGGATTTTTAAGGGGCATTGCAGTGTACTGGGGACCGACAGTGTTACCACAATCAATATTCAAGTAAGTATGCTTTCTCGCTAATATTAAGTGTACCACAACAGGACCATTTGAAAAATCCGACCACACCACACAATCCGAACAACTTTTGGTTTGGAGGGTCTGCGTCTTTCGAGCGCTTTATATAAGCAAATTTTGCACGCGTTTTTGACAAGCATGGGTGTTAAAGAAGAGCAAGACCTACGGCAACAAAAAATGGATATTTCGAGAAAACTTCCAACAATGTCTGACTTTGGCACAATTACTGATTCCAAAAAACCATGCGAGATAAATTTTTGTGCCAGGTTGTTTTATATTGCGCAGATGGGTAGTTGATATATTGTACAAGCGAAGAGATTCATCAGTAATAGACAAACAGTACGGGCAAATATTTTATAAAATTATTTGGAGTGATGTTTGGTGGTGTTATCTGGCCATTATCCAATTCAAGTTGAAGTGAACGTTCTTGAGACGAGAAATGGATCTTGATGAGCCGGAATGAAAAATTCAGTCTTTGTTTGATACAGGCTACAGTTGTATGAGCGTCCGCACATAAAAAATTCTTGGTCAAAAGTAAGTTACAGACATTGCGTATCATGGCATAGATATAGTAGCTGAGTGTTATTTAACTGCCAAGATCTTGCCAACAGGATGCGTCTTATATAAAATGCTGATCCTATAGTGGTCGGCGATCCTTTGTGGGAAGCTATATTCCATTCAATTCATGTCTATGAGACTTGAGTAAACCTAATTGGGGACTCAGGAAATTTTATTGGTATGTAATTTAAAAAAATTCAACCTATTAATAAACATAGTAGTCCCCTAAAATGCTCAATTCCAAGTTTGGATGAATCGAATTTTCGTTTTGATTACAACCATTTATGTTAGTATATAATAAACCTAAGTATCCGGATTTTTTTTTATAACAAAGTTGTGATGTCTATATGAAGGACTTCGATTCGAAGATTAGTTTATTTCAACCAGTGGTATATTATGAACATGCATTATGCTACATGTAAAAAACACAATTTTTTAGTTGAGGGCGCCCTCTTTGGAAATAGGAGTCAGCCTTTAAACAAACCATACAATTAATTAGCCAACTCTTGTTAAGCCGTTTTTTTTGGCGTTCCCGTTTCCTTCTGGAGCACATCGGTCAAGCTTAGTCTCCCAACTTTTAATCAGACATGTTTAAGGACTGACAATCATCAAAAACACTTGGATTGCTGTGGATTCAACATCTGTTTTGAACCACAAGTACGTAAGGTTATAATTCAAAGAATCCTTGTGATTATAATATATTTTGCTTGTTGGTATACTTTGGTCGTGTTTTGTACCAAAACGGTTTATTTTGAAAACCGCTCGCTATTCCAAAGCTTTTTCATTATTGATCATACTTCTTAATAGTCCAAAATAGATAGAAACAAAACACCCGGATAATAGGGTCGAAGCTGAATTTCAAGGATAGTTTCCTGATGCGGTAAGGAGCAAACATATCAAATTTCCCTGAATACTCCGTGTGCTATTTGAGAAATAAGGGGGGGGAAGGAATTAAGTTTGTACACGGGTCAATCGAAAAAGTTCCAATTGCGTTCAAATGGTATACTAAACGTTTGTTGTGTCATGTACATGAAGGAATAAAAAAAGGTATTAGTTTGCCATATCTGCGATGATTATGGAATAATAACTTATGGAAAAACTGTTCACGGTCATAGTTTGGGTTTTGTTAAAGGCTCGGAATAATCCGATTCTTCCAAAAGGATATCGATTTGTTCGTCTTCTCATTAGTATAAACTGGAAAAAGATGTATATGATAGTTCAAGTATTCATTTCTTAATCTGCCATTAGCGTGAAGAAAATCAGTGTGAGGACAAGATTGATTAACAGTGGTTGTACAGTTGGCTCCACGTGGATAAATTACACTTTCTTGATGGTCACTTTTCTAAGCGGGCCATTTGTATTCCACAAGCATTCCCACCGCAAAATGGTTTCTGGGCAACCAGAGGAAGAGGAGAAGAAGCGAGATTGGCTTCTATTTTTGTAATCCGATGTCTCAGGATACCTCTCATTACGGATCAGTGTTGGGAAAACTTCAAGGGCACATTTCGATTGGGCCTGCTTGAAAAGTAATCTATTCAACGACTGAAGATTGGCCAGTCGGGAAGGGTTAAGGTTGCACAAACAGGAGTAATTGATCTACACTGCCATTGAAACAGGGCGGTGCGTGAATTGTTTTCAGCTAAAAAAGATCTCTCTGTGCTAATGAACTCACATGTTGTTCTTACAGATAGTATTTATTAAACGTTGGCGGAAAAACGTGAGGAAAACATGACTTTTAACCAAAAGAAGAAAATAACAAAATCGACCCTTTTCGGTAGTAAGCGTCCTTTGATTCCAGGTTTTGAGGTCAATAAAGGATGTTGTATTTAGCCTAATTTTAAAATATCCAGTTAGTTCCTGTGAAATTACGTTATTGAGAAGATTAGAAACAATGCTTATTTGAATACACTTCAAACCATACCTTTTTGGTCAAAAAGCGTCCAAAGTGCCCAAAAATCTGCTTGAAAATTTGGGGGGTAAAGTTGCTATAACCGATGCAGGGCGGTCTCCGTGCCCGAAAAAGTGGTCGTATATACGACAGTCGTAGCCTCTTTCTATCGTCAATTTTGCGTAAAGTCTCAACTTACGATTTACTGCGTTCCAGAAACTTAGTATTGCACTTAATCTTTCTTTTAAAACTTACGAAAAATCGACGTCTATCGTAACTAGCACGTACGCTTTTCCTCGACTGTTCATGCGTTCCTGAAACCTAACTTAGTCGCAGGATTATCGTAAGTTACGCGAATTTCTACGTATACTCCAGAGTTGACGTAGACTTGGCAAGAACAATATAAGTTGATATTCTGGACATTATGGACGAGCTATAGTATTCGTTGATTTTATGTGGGAAAAAGGGGGGATTGATGGGTGGGAGGAGATTGATGTAGGAGATTATTCCAACCATTTTAAACATGGTTTCGAGACCCGGGGTAAATAGTGTTGTTAGGTTGTGGTGTGGTAGGTGGTGTGGGGGGTGGCGGGGAGTGGGGAGGGGGATGTGGGGTGGGTATGTAGGCGTGTGAATGTATGTGTTTTGTGGTGTTTTTTGTGTTTGTTTGTTTCGCTCAGTGTCACCCAATGACCGGTTTTCAAAACTAATTTTAAATTAATTATGTTAGGTCATATTAATCTCTTGTCGTCCGAAATGGTTTCTCACAAGGTAAAACTAGTTTGTTTTTTTTTAAATTAAAAAATAGCCTCTTTGTGTATTTCAACCTCTAGTTGTAAGGGGCCCATGTCTCCAAAAGTACTCCGAGTTTCAGCACATCCACGTTACCTACAAAGGTTGATGATTCCCTTCCCCCAAGTTTTGGATTGATTGGGGAAGTGATTAAGGAGTACAAGCAGTCAAAGTGAGAAAAATTATAACATATGTAGGGTGATTTTCCATTTAATGAGAAATAGTACGTGTTGTTTCTCTACTGTAGGCCTAGGGATGACACCATCGCACACAAACATTCGTTATAAAAGGCACGGCCCAAGATTTAAGTGGTATGGAAAAAGTTCCCCGTGTATATTATTTACCCCTAGTTACGGCTTGAAATTGACATGAAGAAAAAGAAACATATTATGTGAGGGTTTGTCGTTGGCTAAAAAGGTTCAACATGCTTAAATTACGTCTACAAGGAATTTATAAACTGAAGAACTGCCTATTGTGCATGAATATATGGACACACAACTATATTACGGTATGTGATCTAATGAAGACGAACTCTATATGCCTATAACCCTATGTGTCCTTTTAAAGACATACAAATTACGCGTGATTTTCATCAGAGTCTTGACTTTATGAAGAGTGGGATCATCAATTCGAAATGAGGGATGATTATAGCTGTTAGAGTAAGGGTTGTGGTAGCAGCTTGTAGGCATCGAGGGTTACAGCCAGACAAAGTATTAACCCTATAACCTGTTTTGCTAAAAGTAAAACAATAAAAATATATGTGTGGAGGTATCATGACCAACTTGAACTTCTAACAAATATATTTTTCATTGCTCAACACAAAATCTAAATCTGCCAAATTTAGATACAAAAATATCTGGTGACCAATATAAAAAATTATACTTGGTCAATATTGACAGACCAACCTTTAGGCAGGGATTTGACAGACATGGCAAATCTGTTTTATAGGCCTATTTTATAATTTTTGAGACATACTTTACAATTCCGAGCATGTGCCCAGCATTTAGGATTTATTCATCTTGCAGTACTTAAATTTAAACTTATGGTCTCTGCATGTACATGTTTAAACGAGATTATGTTTTAAATGATATTTAAGAAATAAAGGATGATGCAATATCCGCACTTTATGGCGAATAATGTGTCCGATGGTCGGAAAAATAAATATGGACGTAGCGCAGGCCGAGTCCCTTATTTATGTTTTTTCCAGCCGATGAGACATTATGAGCCCATAAATAATATGCAACCCTGTATTTCTATTCTATTACGCGAAAACAGCGTATATAATGATACAATGCATTCGCGACCATTGTTGCAGAATAATGTGCAGTAACTGACCAATCAGAATTCTGCATTTTCAATATTGGGTAGCAGAGGTAATATAATTTATAAAAGGACTCACTCATAATTCCGATTTAAAAAAAAGAAAGTAACAAAATAGAGTGTGAATTACATCTAATGGGTCACGAATGAAAATAAATCTTCCACTCGCAGAGATATAACTAAATGAAATAGTACATAATTTAACCATTTATATACTAAACTAAATTTAATTAATAACCGTGATGAAAAAGTAAAGCACAGGATCTACATGAAACAATAAAAATATTTGAAGAGTTTAACTCCTCGTCTACCGAAGGGGGGTGGTTTATTACCACCCCCCCCCCTTCATGTTTTTCCCCGGCTTGCTAAAACCCCCTTTTTTTGGTGCAAATTATTTAATGTATTGTCAATTGACATGTTCCGCTCCTTTTACCAAAAACAAACATCCACCGGGGTATATTTAAGTACATGGTGATCCCAAAGTGATCGATAGGGGGTGGTAACCACCACCCCCGAATAGAAGTAAACTCAACACGCCTAACCACACAGAACATCACAGACACTTGTTTGGTACCAATAGATAGATCTGGTCCTCCCTCTTTCCATTGACACCAAATAAGTACCAACATGCCTAGCATTAGTCACAATGACGTCATAAAGTGTCCAGAAATGTCAGCAAAACGGCCATTTCCATAGACACACCCAGTGGAAAATTAATTTTCGCCAAAAAGGTTAGGAAAAAAGATTTCATGCGGTTTTTGATCGCTACTTGATGGGAAATGACTAGTTTTTTATAATGACATCATTTTAGAGCTATAATAGGGTTTTGAGTCGCTAAAATTGCGAAATATCAATTCCCACCTATATTCAGTAGTTTTCGTACTTTCTCAAAAAATATGACGTCATGGTGACGTCATAATGGGTGAGTTAGAGTACTATTTTGGTACCAATGGAGAAGAAAGAAGAAACTATAAGTATCCTTTGGTTACAAATTTTACAGGAATGGGTGTTCAGTAACGAAAAATCACAGGGGGTGGTAACCACCCCCCCCTTCGGGAGTTATTGTTACAAAAAATTGGCTCAGGTAGACGAGGTTAACACACACACGCGGGCGAGCGAACAAAAAATGAACGAATCAGACCAGTGATCGCCAGCAAGCGAACCCTGCCGAGGTTTTAATACTTGTTTAAAGTTCTATAGATACAACACAATACATATCATTCTAACTGATGATTAATAGGCACAGGGAACATTCGCAAAACGTTCTCAAGACTTTGCCCCCAGACAGAGCCAATTTTAAACCCAATCAATGAATGGAATGACCATTTTTAAATCGGCTTATTTATGTTAACGCAAGATTTTCGTAGGTTTACTGTAAAATGCACTGGAACGCTATACCATGGTCGTAACAAAAATCTTTTAAGACATGCACCCCTGGGGTCCGTTCCCGAAAATATGATCGTAAATTCATCTTACGCCAAGGCCTTAGATTGTGGTTTAAGACCATGGTAGTAGCGTCCAGAACAGTGTACTAAGATGCTCGTATAAGTGCATTTCTACCGTAAACCTACGGACATCTTACGTTAACATAAACTAAGGCGATTTAAAGGTTCTTTCATTCAGCTGGGATAAAACGCGGCTCTGCTGGGTTGCAACAGTCTGAGCCCGTTTGCGATGTTAAATGTGCCTAGTATCATCAGGTATGAATGATTTTTATTGTGTAGTATCTATAGAACTTTAACAAGTTTAAACCACTAGGAAAGGGTTCGCTTGATGTGGTCAACTTGGCGTCTGATTCGTTTTAATTATTTATTTTGTTTTCGCGTGTGTATGTGTGTGTGTAAAAGCGTCAATACTTTTTGTATATTTGCTCATGTAGCTGCTTCACTTCTTTTCATCACGGTTATTAATAATTCGTTTAGTATAGAAATGTTTAATATAATGACTATTTCAGTTAGTTATAGCTCTGCGAGTTAGAGCTGTTTATTTCATTTCGTGAACAATTTAGATGTAATTCATACTCTATTTTGTTTATTTTCTTTTTTTAATCGAAATGCGGAGGGTCCTTTCATTATAAGAAATATAATGTAATATTCAATATTGTGTTAACATGTACACGTCGCCTATGCCATAACGTCCAGGTAACAATGTACATTTTAAATTATTACTGCCAAGCTGCACTGAATAATAACTGCATGGCACGATGGGACGGTATTTTTAAGTTTTTCTCAAGTAAATAATAACATAGACCCTTATAACAAGATGTTCCATGTAGATGAAATCCTGGAATTAAAGATATTGTTTCTTAAAATATGGATTAAGTATATTATATATATACTATAGATATATATACTACTATCTATATATATAATAATATATATTATAATAATAGATATATAACTATATAATATTATCTATATTATCTATATTGTTTATTGGTCTCGGGTTCCAGATATGTTTGTATTAAATTGCACTTTAAAGTTTTGTTTTGAGCAATGAAAAAAAATTCTTACTGTTTAGAGGGTCAAGTTGGTCCTGATAACCACATAGAAATTTTTTCTTGTTCCTTTGAGCAAACGGGTTGTAAATGGTTTATAATTTGTTGCATAAACCTTGATGTTACAAGCTCTAGCTACCCAACCCTTACTCGAACAGCCCATAAGGTAGCATGGAAGATCCCAATCTTCAAAGACGGACATTAGCGTATATTGTATATATTTAAAAGCAAGGACACAATAGGATATAGGCCCAAAGCAATTAGTTGTCGTATTCATTAGATAACCTGAATATATATTGTGTTTCATAACTCATGAACAGGAGTAGTTTTAATGTGACAGTATTTCGGCATTTGAACATTTTTATCCAAATTAATCACCTCACAAAAAATGTTATTTTTACAAAAAGGTGGTTTTGTATTTTTATTTTTTATAAAAAGGAAGAATGTTTTGAAAATTGTGAGAAAAGAAAAATCCGAAGACAAGAGATAGGCCTAACATAAGTCTTTCTTCAAATTAGTTTTGGAAAATCAGGCATTGATTGACACATGAGCAAAAACAAAACCGAACTAAATCAACTCACAAAAACACATACCACACATACACACAATACACCCCACCACATACACCCCATTACACACCACCCAAACACCAAAACAAGGGTGCCCCCCCCCATCCCCGGTCTACGTCTCGAGATGTTCAAACTGGTTGGAATAGTCTCATACAATCATATCCCAGACTCACATCCCCTTTTCCAAATCATCCGAATAATAGCTCTTCCATAAGTCCAATTAATATCAAACTTAGATCGTTACATGGTCAAGTATTACGTCTATCTTGAGTCGACGTTAGAATTTCCCGTAACTTGACGATAATCCTGCGACTAAGTAGTTTCAGGAACGAATGAACAGTCGTGGAAAAGCGTACGTGATGTTACAACCATACGTAGATTTTGCGTAAGTTTTGAAGAAAAATCTTAAGTGCACACTAAGTTCGGGAACGCAGGTAACTTCGTAAGTGTGAACTTACGCAAAAGGTGCCGATAGAAGAGGCTACGACTGTCGTAAGACCACTTTCGGGAACGGACCTCTGGAGAGTAGGTTTGCTGTGTACTGGTCATGACCATTGTGTATAGTGCAAGTCTTTGTCCAATCGATTGGATTTAGGCCGATTGAGATGACTTTTACGGCGGATGAACAGACTTGTCTTTTGAAGTAGTAGCAGTCGAACCATATCCTTCTTTCTAATCTTCTCTCGGGCCAACAGTGACCTGCTGTTCCAGATCTTTATGCAATTGCATCCTTGAGCATTGTGAGATAGGAAGGGGGTGTGGTAAACGTAACAAGGGAAAGTTTTGTAAATGGTGCACAAGGGGCCTCCTTAAAGGTCTAAGACATATCCACTGTGTTCTAGAATTTAAAAATGTACAGTTACTATATCTACAACATTTTTTTTGTTAAGACAGCCAAAAACTGTTCAAGGTCATCATGGGGATAAACCTTATTGACTCCGATTGGTTTAAATTGGTTTCAAGGGTTCGTATTGGAATATTACAACAGGAAATATACATTTGTTGTATGTTGTCAGCTCAAAGATATATAACAGAGGCCAGACAGAGTGGGCCTTCACAACCCCCCCCCCCTTTCTTAATTATATAGCCAATGACAAAACACAAATCACATAAAAATGTATTTTACATTGCTACATATAAGAATGACGAATTTTGCGCCCATTCTGAGAGAAAATTGTGCTTACAAATGTTTACCCCATAGTGACCTGAACCATTTTAAGCCTACTGTGTTAAAAGTAATTAGTCCTAGATATAGCAAACTATACAGTTGTTATTATCCTTAGAACAAGATGATGTTTTTATGCCAAGGTAATCTAGGCTATTAACAGCAGTATATAATTGTACGCTGACGGATGGCGCCAAGATAGCGATTAACCTCCCTTTTGAAACTCTGCAAGTCCCGGTTTGATGCTCCATGAGCAGGAAGGGGCATTCCCATAAGCTACAGAGAATGGGAGAAATGATCTTATGTGGGAGGCCAAGTTGGACTTGGGACTTTCACAGCCCAAGGTCATGAGACCTGACTGAGCGCCTAAGGCGAGGATCAACATGATCAACTGAAAGCCAGCTCAGGTTAGCAGCTGCTGAGGAGATCTGGTGCATGTCCATATAAAAACATGCGGTTCGAAAAGATGCCATTCCAACTGCCCTGCGATGACCAAGTGGCTGGATGTGATGAGTGGTTGAGCTCACTCTAGGGGATACCAATGATGACATGCACGTCTCTGGATTGCATCTACTTGGCTAGTGACAGGGGTGGTTGCTCCACACCATGCTGAGCTGCATATTTCCATGTTGATCGAACCATGGATTTATATATAACTGCCCTATCAGTTGTCTCAAGATAGGGTGCCGCTCGACGAGCAATCCTAGTCGCGAACTGGCAGTTTTAGTCATTTGGTAATCACAGGAGGCCATGACAGGTCATTACTGATTGGGGATGCCAAATTGACCCTGTCGACCTCTTCTGGAGTTGTTCCAAAGCAGTGGAGGACTTGGATGGTGTTTGCGCATATTTCTTGTTGTATTGTTACAGTTTACCTTGGCAGCACCGAATAAGACATTTCCAGAAGTTGCCCCAAGAATCGATGTCCTGGCAAGTCTTGTTGAGAGAGGCAGCTGCTGGGAATTCTGTCCCTTTTGACTTTGTGAAGGTCATGAGTGTGATATCGTCGCGTAGAGGATGGATGGATCAGGATTTCTTGTGATGTCGTCAGATGATATAATAAAAAGAAAGGAGGCAGAGGATTGAGCCTTGTGATACAACCTGGCATTGATCTCGACTTCCTGCTGGAACCTCCGTTAGGATGACTCTTCTGAGGGAGCGGTCAATCAGGTTAGTATTGACCACTCAGTAACTTATCTGAGAATCGGAAAGCAGAAAGAAAGCTTGGCAAGGTGACCAGGATGGCCAACTCTGGTCAACTGCTTTGTGATATCAAGACCATACAATTTAGCTTCCTCTCTGTTCATTGATGGAATTAGTGATGAATTGGGAAACATAGGTCAGGGCATCGGATGTAGAATGGCCAGTCCTAAAGCCATATCTGTCTGTTGATATCAATGAATGCGCATTAAGATGGCGTCAATTGTTTCATAGATCCGTTTGCCCATACCTTGAATTATGAGATAGCAAGGAATCGGTCGATAGTAACTAGGCGAATGCTTGTTGACCTTCTATGGCATGGGATGACTTCAGCTATTTTCCACATCACTTTCCAAAGCAAATTAGAATAGACGTGCCAGTTGAACCGCCAGTTCTGGGGCAGCAAGCATTTCTCAAAAACGATGGTGGGAGGCCATCCAGCGGTCCGAAGGATTTGTTGACATCTAGTTTCAAAGTTGTTATTTAACCTTCCTTGACCAGAACAACCTCTTGCCACAACTGAGGGTTAGTTCTCCGAGGAAATGATGTAGATAGGCTTGTCGTTTCAGCAGCAGGCGAATGGTACTTTCACTGAAGAAAGTCGCAAACATTCAGCTTTTGCCGGCAGAGAGGTAGAGAGGTATGTAGAGATGCCTGATTTAAGGACTGGCATTTCAGACTTCCCTCCTTTTTCCATTAGGTTACAGAGCTGTCCACCCACCAAGACTTAGATCCAGTCTGGAGCTCGTCTGTCATTTTATCTCTGACTCTGATCTGTGAGTAGAAGCAGCTTTACTAGAAACAGATGTATGTATACTCGTGATAGACTTGTTGTAATTTAGGCGAGCTTCGGGAGTTCCAAGAGATTTCCACATTATCCAGGCACTATCTGTCTTCTTCAGAGCGCTTTGTCGCAGCCTTCGTTCCACCCTTCTGGTAAGATTCAAAGGCCTTGATCACATTTTGTGGAATGAATTATGTTCTGTGCCGCAACACCCGGGTGCCGAAAGACCCGGGTGCCGAAGTTACCTCTCTCAGAACTGCCGAAGAAACGGCATTCGACAGAGGAGAAGCGAAGTGGAAAATAACGTGATGTGATGTGTTAAGCACGTGGTTTAAGCATTTTTCGTGATTTTATGGACAATTCTACAATGAAACTCATGTTAAACAATCCGGCCTTTTGGCATTTAGGAAACAAGTAGATACGATCTGTGTAACGCACTAAAACACCACAGGACCCCTGAAGAAGAATGTACCAAGGTAGCCGAAATTCGGAAACAATGTAAGTGATATGCTATTGTAAAATATGGATCTTGTTTTTTTTCCATTGTAAAGGTCCCCTGTATTGATTAGGAGGGCTCTTAGGAGGTTTGCAACACGGGTTTTAGGTTTAGGGTTGGGGTTATATTAGGGCCATAGGCTCTAGGGTTAGATTCGGGTTAGGAATAGGTTGGGTTAGGTTTGGTATTAGGGTACGCTGATAGAGTACGGCCTACAAACATTGGGTTTAGACCTATGTGATTTTACTTCACCCTGCGATTAGGGGGTTATGATTTTTATTTTTTTTTTCTGACGAGGGGGTCATGTTAAATTATTCAGTAACCAAGCACCTATCTGCATATCAGCAGTAAATCATATATGATTGTACCTAATTGTGGTGTGTGGGATGGGTTGTAGAGTTCCATGCAATAGGGCCTATGTTATGTAACTTTACATTAAGAGTGGTATGCAATTTTCCAAACACATTCTTTCAATTATCGGTCCCCCCCCTTGTAAAATAATGAACGGGCCCCTAAAATTATTAGTTTAAAGCTAATCTAAGCTGTCATACGAGCTGAGTTGCACGAACACCTTATTTCGTGCTATCCTGTGTCCATATAGCCAATTGACAAAAGAATTTAAGTGAATCCAACAACAGACGCATGTAATAATGATCTACTGGGAAAACCCATTGTTTCGGCAAATAACCATGACGTTCGGCAGGGTAATGATGTAGCCCGCATTTTTCGGCATGAACAATTGCCGAAACGCCGGGCGTTTCGGCAATAAAAAACCCTTGCTGTACGCAAGGTCATCTGCCGAAAGAAAGGGGTGGTGTTTCGGCATAGCCCCGTATTTCGGCGCAGCAGCAATTCTTGCATTGGCATCACTAATGGTATGGTGACATTCTCGCATATTTATCCAGGGCAGTCTCTTAGGAAGTAGACAATTCCATGGAGTTGGTGCAAATTAGTTCCTCAGTCCATTCCAGTCAGTTTTTGGATAGCCAAACTTTCCTTGGTGGAGCGCATCAGATAATGTGAGGTTGAGTGTTGTCGGCAGGTAGTGGTCTGATGTTCCAAAGTCGTGATCAATGGAGACGGGAGAAACGATGTGGAGCGCGCGTATTAATGAGAGATCAGGCGGTTGACAAAGATGATGGGTGGCTTCAGAAACCAATTTTGGTCAGATCCTGAGAACAGCAGAAAGAAATCAAATGCTGCCCTACCTTCTGCATCAGTTGGAAATATGCTGTCCAGCCATTCACGATTATGGCAGTTAAAATTTACCCCCCCAGTCAGGATGTGAGGTTAGCATGGTTTGTTAATGTGAGATGGTCTAGGTGTTTATCATACCGGGTTATTACATCCATCACTTTCTTTGGAGGACAGTACGCAAGTGCTTATTAATATGGGACCACTCTTATTTGGATGTGAAATCATCAGTTCAAGCCTTTTTGGTTACAGGATGTATTCTTGACAATAGGTATTTCAATCTTAGAATAGATAGGCATCTCCCCATTCCCACTGGTATCATACCGAGCTTTCCCATGCAAGTGTTGGTTGTCTAAAGAGATTTGAGGAATATCTTCAGGAACCGAAGAATCCAGTTTTTTGATTCAGTTATAAGGATGAGTCAGGTTGGACTAGGTGGGAGTAAGAGTCTAGCAATTCCAAGCTTAAGTTGTATACTGTTCTCCCTTGATTACTCGAACCTGTTTTCTCTCCTATCCCACCCCTGACTTAGGCCTCTAAGTTGTCAACCACAGCTTAGATTCGTTGGTCGGTTATCGGAGCACGTTTAGTCGTACCCGTTCGGTCCGTCCATTCATATTCTTGTAGAGTTTCGCGACATGAATGCAGAATTAGGGGAGTCAACCCCATGGAGGGAGCAAAAGAGCACCCAAAGGGAAATTCAAACTATTTCAAAATTCTTTACTGCACGAGAGGTAAAGCCATATCACCGCAAAGTGAAACACATGAAACATGTCTATATACCTATAGACCATTTTAAAACGTTTAAAAATTTGACCCCGGATTCCCCCCCCCCCCTTCACATTCACATTGAGGTTCATGTGTGCCTAGAAAACCCTCAAAATATTTCGTGCCAGACTCTTTTGCAAGGTCATCGCGACGGGTCCAGGGTTCTTACCGATGGAATAGGTTTATCTGACCTGGATTAGGCCGTATGCTATAGTTGCAGCAATGTTGGCGGTGAGTGAAAACATGAATCACAAACTTAACGCTTTCAGCACTTCGAAACCGATCGGAACCGCAGATTGTCGGCCACGGATCTCCAGGCAAGACTTGTAAGACGAATTGACAAAGTATCTCTGTTACAAATTAAATTTAGTGTATGACAAATTAAATGATGAATATGAATTTATAGTATTAAATTAATAATGTGACAAAGTATGAGATTATTTGTCATATAGTTTGCATGTAATAGTCATCCACTAGAAAATGACAATGATTAACAACCATTTGCCATTCATTATTTGTCATGCATTTAAAAGTGTGAAAATTTTAACGTATACAAATCTAGGTGATGAGATAAAAAATAATATGGTAAAGGCTAGTACAAATGCTAATAAGCAGCACAAGAAAATTTTCAGGTTTGTTTCATTGAAGATAAAAAAAATCAATGACTAATTTTCATTGTCTATAAGATTATTTCTCTTAACAAAATTAATATTTTCAGTGAATGAAGTGAAATCCATAAGAATACAACTAATCACATAAGTGACGTTGCCATTTTTAACACTTTAATGGGATTTGTACGAAAACGATGAAAAACTGAATTAGGTCGAATTTCACCAAAACCTCCATAATGTGAAATACGACATCGACAGTATGTGAGGCGGGCGACAATA